>JALPQI010009787.1:0-52069 GCA_025490895.1 Thaumatotibia leucotreta | reverse complement strand
TAATCAAACTTTTTTTCAAAATAAGTTTTTCGGACGTAACTCGTCATAAAACTTATTTTTGATTACAATGCTTCCACAATGTGTTTTAATATTCCCACACGCTTTGCCTGGCAATCAAAAAATAAGAATAAACTTGAATTAATAACCTGTCCCTAAAAAAAAATTAAAATAAATAATTTTAACAAATTGTTGTTATGATAAAGTACTGGAAATGTTAGAAAGTAATCAAAAAGTCTGAAAAAAAAGAAAAAAAATTTTTTGTGGTGGTATTTAACATTAGGTCTCATAACATTTTTTGTTAATTTTGATGTCTAGAATGCATAGTTACTCGTGAAATCTTTTGACGATGATTATGAGAATATTTTAGGTTTAGAAGATAATTAGGAAAGTTT
This sequence comes from Thaumatotibia leucotreta, assembly GCA_025490895.1. Classification (NCBI taxonomy): domain Eukaryota; kingdom Metazoa; phylum Arthropoda; class Insecta; order Lepidoptera; family Tortricidae; genus Thaumatotibia; species Thaumatotibia leucotreta. The sequence continues at coordinate 51,677 of JALPQI010009787.1, read as the reverse complement.
TATGACGAGTTACGTCGAAAACTTATTTCAAAAAAAGGTTGATTATCTCTGAAACCAATCCGAATCCAGGAAATTTTATAAAACATTAAAGACTCTAAATATGGTCAGAAATTCAGATTTAAAATCTTTTTTAATGTTCGCCAGCATCCTGTATGTACCCATACCTACTTAAAAAAATGCGTTTATTTCTTTACTGTCCATTTTCTTGCTTTGTTATCTCATGACCAACATGATACATTGATCCCAGAGGGAACATGTATACAGAGTGTTTTTTTTAAGTGGGACAGTATGGGGAAATCGGAAACTATAGAAGATACAAGGAAGCTGTCTTAGGAGACATTAGGTATTTTTTTTGAGATAACAATTTTGACAGTTTCTAAATTTTGGTCAAGTGCGAGTTGTACCTAAAAATTTATAATATTGATAAAAAAATTTATTGACTCGGATCGACGTGATTTCATGCGTAGAGAATTTTATTGTATTGGATGAAAAAAATCTGAACAGCAGAAGTTAGTCAAATTTAAGAAAACCATTTCTCATATTACAGATATAGTGAGAAATGACTTGCCTTCGGAAACGTTCGTCAACGTCATGCTGTTTCAGTCTATCTCACTGAGACTGACAGTAATAGCTGTCATGCTACTTCAGTCAGACTCGGTGACACTGCCTGAAACAGCATGTGTTTACGAACGTTTCCGAAGGCAAGTAATTTCTCACTACACCTGTACATCCCCTGCGAAGTGTCTACTACTGCAAGGTCAATATTTTAAAAAGTATTACTTACACTTTTCGAACACGACATTTGAATTTGGAACGTTTTATTTAAGTTCAAAAGGACTTTAATAATTTACATGTCGCGAGCTAATAAAGAAAAAAAAAATGAAAATATCCAACGAAATTCAAAATACGAATAGATACTCAATGGTCATTCCAAATTTTAAGTTTTTTTTCTTTATGAGCTCACGACATGTAACTTATTAAAATCCTTTTCAACTTAAATAAAACGTTCCAAATTCAAATGTCATGTTCGAAAAGTGTAAGTAATGCTTTTTTCAATTGCAGCAACTACCTTGCAGTACTTAGTAGACATTTCACAGTGGATGTAACATGAGAAATGGTTTTCTTAAATTTGACTAGCTTCTGCTGTTCAGATTTTTTTCATCCAATACAATAAAATTCTCTACGCATGAAATCAAGTCGATCTGCGTCAAAAATTTTTTTATCAATATTATTAATTTTTAGGTACAACTCGCACTTGACCAAAATTTTGAAAATGCCAAAATTGTTATCTCAAAAAAATACCTAATGTCTCCTAAGACAGCTTCCTTGTATCTTCTATAGTATCCGATTTCCCCATACTGTCCCACTTAAAAAAACACTCTGTATATATATATAATATATATTTTGTAGAGAGTTTTATGTAGATTACTTATGTACTGGAACGTTTATTGCTATAAGCCACGGTTCACGAGTTATTTACGAAAAATTAAAAATATGGACCTTTACACCCCTCTCCCCCCGTTAGCTCCACCCCTAACCACCAGTACTTTTAATACGTGGTTTAAAACACCATTCCCTACAACTATGCCAAAATTCGCTTATACACGAGTTTTTTTCTCTGAATTTCCTTCGTTTGGTGTACTATAATATAATACTAGGAATCTGCAATTTGGTACAGATATATATTAATATAATATAATATAATATTAATCAGGCCAACAAAGTGGTACAATATAAACTCGAATATTGTTTTCTCTACTCGTACCTCCCCAGTTGGTGAAGTAGGGATGTTTTTTTTATTAGCTGTAATCTTATAGTGTGGGGTATTATTGAATAGGTCTCTTAAAAATAACAAGGGTGTTAAATGAAAGTTTTTTTCTAAAGACAATAATGTTGGAGATAATCGCGACAGAAGAAAAAAAATGTGTCCCCCTCTAACTTTTGATCCATAGGTTCAAAAAATATGGAAATAATCATGAAAGTGGGCTTATATTATACTTTAAAATAAAACTATTTTGAACATAATCGGCCCAGCCGTTTTTGAATAACTACGGATCCTATACTGAGCATTGCCCGACATGCTCTTGGGCGGTTTTTTTAAACTAGTTCCTTCTTAGTGGCCAGGGTAAGAAGATAAAAAAATTAAAACGCTGCATTAAAGTCATTACACACTAAATGTATGTAATCGCAGTGCAATGTCACTTTTATATTAAATCTGTGGTGCAGTAAATAATACATGTTGTTACAAATTATAGCTTTGCTGTATTGATTTTTATAAATAACACGTTCTCATTGGTCAATTTTAAAGGCAGCAGAAGATACATTTTAGTGTGGCTGAACGCCATGATCTCGTACCACACAAACAAAAAAGGTTACAAGCAGTCCAAGAAAAGTCTCTGAAATAATTTTCTAAACGTCGTATCTTACTATGAAATCCGTGTTAAGATACGACCTACCTACGGAACCCTATTCTAAGCATGGCCCGACATGCTCTTGGCCGGTTATTATTATTAAAAATAAGCGAACTCTAGTTCAGCAAACATTATTTTGCATGTTCTTCGCAATAAAGCCTTGGATCAAATGTATTTATCCCGAAATGTGAGTATCCCGTCGATAACATGACGAAAAAAATTTATAGCTGGAGAGCCAGTGAACCCTAGGAGTAACGGTCTCCCTGTAAGGTTAGAAATTTGTATACTAACGATTCATGTCATTCTAAGAGCAATAGCCATGACCTGGCAGACGTCAGCCCTGCACGTCATCAGCCCCTTTATTTTTTGAACTGTTAAGTAAATTGGATTTTAAAACTTGTTTCTGTAAGTTTGAAAATTTAATAGGATAAAGTTTATTTATTGTACATCTTAAAAAAAAATGACAGGCGATTACAATAAGCAGAAGTATATGACAGATCAATTAGAAAACGCACACTTGATGAGGTAAAATAAACTTCATCCTGTATACTCGAAATTTTTATATGTCTTCAAATAAACGTCTCAGAGTAAGTATGTCCAATGCCAGGCCCAGGCGGTTTTGAACAGCATAAGACCTTGCCAGGCGAGTTAAGAGCTTACCAGAGAGGTAATACAGTTAAGTAAATCGGGTTTCAAAAGTTGTTTCTGTAAGTTTGAAAATTTAATAGGATAAAGTTTATTTCTTGTACATCTTAAAAAAAAATTGACAGCCGATTACAATCAGCAGAAGTATGTGACCGATCAATTAGAAAACGCACAGTTGATGAGGTAAAATAAACTTCATCCTTTATACTCGAAATTTTTATATGTCTTCAAATAAACGACTCAGAGTAAGTATGTCCTATGACTTTGTCAGTAAAAACGGTTTCTGTACAGTCGAGTGCATTAATATATAGACACATCTGTAAGGGATCAGTATGGAGAAGTGTATATATATTAATGCCCTTGACTGTACAAGAAGGAATTTCGGAAATAAATAACAATCGCTTCAAAACTCGAAATAATGTTGCCTGGGTAGACACTTATATTTAGAGTAGTATGTTTTAGGATTTCTTATCTAGAAAAGGCAAACGGAAGCTTTATAAAATTACTTTGTTGTCCGTCTGTCTGTCCGTACGTCTATCTGTCAAAATCGTGAAGGTACCTTCGTCGGTTATAAGTGAAACTATATACTTAAGTCTACTGTCCCTTAAGGCTGTGAAAAAATCCAATAAAAAAAAAGATACAGTCGTTATGTTGCAAAAAACAATTTCCAGACTCGAAACTTTGTTTACAGATTCTTTAGCACTATATAAAAATATTTTTTAGCGTTTTCTCGAAATTCATCCCCTAACTCTTTGACCATTTGACAGCTCTGATAAATCATTTAATTTCGAACCCTATGCATTTGTAAATTGATTTGGTTTTGTTTTTTTTTATATATGACGGCAAATAATTATGTTGCCAATAGCCATTAAAGGGTTAAAGTATACATATATGTACAAATATTTTTTCAATATACATGACATTTGTTTCAGGTTTTACAAAATTGAAATTTCGTTGAAAGATTCTTGGTTATTAAAAAGCAAAGCATTCGGTGTTTTTCGAAATACGTCCCCTTAGCGATAAAATAGAAGTTGAAAGTTTGTATCAGGTGTGAATGCTTCTTCGAATTGTCTCTTCGATACTACGAGTAAGAAAGAAAAGTGTGTTTATTGGGTTTCGAAATTTATATCCTAGTTAATAAAAAAGGCGTTGAGTGTTTTTATGAGGAATGAATAATTTGTCAGGTTGCAGACTTGAAACTTCGTTTATAAGTACTTCAGACTCTTTGATATGAAACAAAAAAAAAGTGTACTTTGAATCGTTTTAGTCATCCCCTTAGGGATTAAAAAAGGTATGAAAAGTTTGTGGCCTGAATAATTTTTCAGGTTGCAGACTTGAACCTTCGTTTGATGACACTTTTTGTACATTCTTTTATATTGTTCATGTTATTTATCCACTCAGGGGTAAAAACGGTTATGAGGTAGGATAAAAAAGAGTGTACAAGTTTGTATGAGGTGTGCATATTTTTGCAGGTGGCAAACTTGAATCTTTGCTTATTGACTATCCAAGAAAAGTAAGTCTAGAAATTTGTGAAATTCTTCACCTAAGGAATAAAAAAGGTGCTAATAGTTTGTATGCAGTGTGAATATTTTTTCATGTTTCATCATCATCATCATCATCATATCAGCCGAAAGACGTCCACTGCTGAACATAGGCCTCCCCCAAAGATTGCCACAATGACCGGTCCTGCGCCACCCGCTCCATTTTTTCATGTTTCATTAAATATTATTTTAATACACAGGAAAAGTGTTTGTAGTACCATTTTTGGAAACTCTTTCCCAAACATATAAAAATGGAGTTGAAAGTTTCTAGAAGGTTCGTCATAGTTTACATATTTTACCTGAGCATAATTTATAAGTTTTACAGGGTTTACTTTAATCGGCTAAAACTGACCGTGTTACAGAATCGTTTCTTTATAAGTCTAGGTACCTACCTAGACTTGAAGTGTACAACCACGCTCACGTAGCCACTAGTAATTATAGGTAGGTATACAAGAATAAAATATCAACATGTTACCCGCTGACATTCAGACATCTAGATTTAGTGCGAAGTTGTGTCTTGAAACTCTTGAACAATGAGTGAACGAAAACCTTGAAACCGCCTTGAAAACGAATGCAATAGGAAAATCAGGTTTCCGTCTATCCGTCTGTCTGTCTGTAGGTCTGTATATTCAACCGCTTGTTGAAAAATAGTTTGAGCTAGATTGAAAAGCTAAATGTATTTTATTGTCAATTTAAGTTTTATTTTCTTTATATTTTCACTCACACCACATGAAGTGTATTAGCTCACGTAGCTAACTTGTTACGTAATAAAAAATTAGATCTTCAAAAACTTGGGTATTCTCGCTGACATAGAAACATCTAGTTTTAGTGAGAAGATGTGTTCTGTAGCATAAGTGAACGAAAACCCTGAAAACCGTCTTGTCAACAAATGCGATAGGAAATTTAGGTTCCCATTTCAGCGGATGTATTATTAATTTAGTGGATCATTTTGCATGTCTGTCTGTCTACCTGCTTACATTTTTCCTATCTGTTTGTATGCCTAGATATCTGTATGCACTTTTTCATCTACAGTAAAAGTTTGTCAGCAGGTTCTATGAATAGTTACGAATAAACATGTTTTCATCGATTTAGATTTCTCAATTCAGTGTACAAGATTTCAGGTGTGTTTGTAGTGTGTGTCTGATACAATCGTATATATGAAGCATGTTGATTTATCTAAATGATATTTATGAGTAAACGAACACTTCGAAAACCTTTTGTCGACCAAAATAAAGGTTCCTTAGGTTATGCTTAGTCAAAAGTTATTCCGTAAATCCTTAGATCTGTCTGTTTATTCACTTTGCTCAGCCAACTCCCGTAAATCACACTCACATGCATGGTTTGTACCATCGCAAATGCGGACTTCTGGCCGAAGGGGGTAGTGTTTCGGCGGTTCCGTGGAGTTTGCCGAATCCTACGCCGGATCAGGCGACGAAACAGAGTATTCCTTTTATGTCGCGAAAATAACTTAGATTAATAACTTATGTTAGTTTGTAAGGTGTAGGATCTATGGGCCTTTGATGTCTGAAAATAAATGAATTATTATTATTATTATTGCCCGTGTGTCAGTTTGACATATTTGACAATCCACTCATGCAGGGATCAATGAATGTTACTCGTGTTTATGATAAGAGCCTGTGTGGATGACGATGATGGAAATTGTAGGTATCTCATAGTTAAGAATAGGGGAGCCCAGAGAGCTCAGTCGGGATTCACTCGAGTGCCAAATCTTTGGATTGTGAAGAAAAAAATGTTCCGAAGGGGTAGTAACAAAAAAATGCTAGTAATTTGTATTTTAGTCTACTATTATTTATTGTACTGGTGAAAAAGTAACCCTGTATATCTATGTATTATTCATTATATCGTCGTTCATCACAAATAATAGCGCTTGTTGTCGGACGGTAAAATGCACACTACGCAGCGGTCTTGGGTTCAATCCCCAGCCCGAATCAATTACTTTATTTTATAAGCTTATGTACGTCATATTATATTATATTCACAAGTCCTTTACGGTGAAGGAAAACATCGCGACGAACCTCCATACATCTGCGATAAAAAACAAGGATGTATGTGAGGTCTCCAACAAGTACCTACTGGGCCAGCGTTGGCACCACGCAAAATAAGCACGTTTGATGTCGAGACGCTAAAAAATGCCCTGAATACAATACAATCCAAAAATACCGACACCACAAGTCTTAACTTTACTAGGCCGATGTGTGTGAGAATGTCCCAGGATATTGATTTTTTTGTGTGTGACTAGACGAAAACTATGCATCATGGGCTATGATCGAAATGATCATTTTTTCACAAGGTTGATATTTAATATGCTCCTACTCGTAAACAAAGGGTAGCATTTCTTGCTGGTCACAGACCAACTCCTATAGACGTTCATTATGAGGCGACTCGTAGTCACCAGCAGTTATATTTCTCGCACTGATATACTTAGACGCGGCGCTCGTCGTGCCTGTTCAGTTGCGACTAAGTAACAGACCCGTAAATAGCGCTCATTTTTGGCAATAAAAAAGTCGAAAAAGTGCATTTCACTGCTTTAAAATGTCCATGTGTTGTGTGAATTGGTATGCAAAGACAACAAGAAGTTCTTATTTAAAAATAGACTGAACTACATTCCGAAGAAAAGTCATACTACATAATCTGTCCCCATTTATCAAATCAAAAATGCAATGTGCTATTGCTTTCTTACGAAGCACGTGTATGGTTAGTGGTGGGACAATGTTGGTTTCGTTAATTACCGTGACCACGTGCTTTGTTTAAAGTAAGTTTAACTGGGTTTACGGAATAGAGATGAAAATAAGGATTGATTTTTAGCAATGTAACATTTTACAATCTTTTTTAGATTAGATTATTCAGTAGTAAGCTGTAGTTTGTAGTTTTTTACGTAGTTAGTAAACAAGACGTTTGATTCAAATTTTTTATAGTTTATTGTGTAAGTAGGTACGTAATGTGGACAGTTTTTTAAATGTACGTTTTTTGAGTCAGGAACGCTCATCGCCCATGTGATTCCACCGATGGGCCTGACAATGATTGATCTCGAAAGCAGTACGAGGGCACTCGGAGTTGATCGATAAATGTTATGTTGGCTTTTTAGTATTATCTTGGTATGCAGTTGGGTTCCATGTCATAAGATAGGCCTGATGATGAAATTGGACGAAGTTCGAGGGAACTCGGAGTAGGTTTGAGACAATGATATCCTACTATGACTTTATAGGATGAGCAGTTAGGTCAAATACCACAAGATAGGCCTGATGATGAACTTGGAGAAAATGCGAGGGAACTCGGAGAGGTCTTGAGATAGTTGTACGTTGTATTGGCTTTTTAGTATCCTCTTGGTGAGCAGTTAGGTCCAGTACCACAAGATGGACTTGATGATGAATTGGCTTGAGCTTGGCTTGGCTTCAGATAATAATATGCTATGTTGGCTTTTTAGGATTAGCAGTTAGGTCAAATACCACGAGATAGGCCTGATGATGAACTTGGAGTAAGTGCGAGGGAACTCGGTGTTGGTTTGAGATAATGATATGTTCTGTTGGCTTTTTAGGATCCTCTTGGTGAGCATGTGTCAAATATCACAAAATAGGCCTGATGATGAATTTGGAGTAAGTGCGAGGGAACTTGGAGTTGGTTAAGGATAATGATATGTTGTGTTGGCTTTTGAGGATTAGCAGTTGGGTCAAATACCACAAGATGGGTCTGGTGATGAACTTGAAGGAAGTTCGAGGGAACTCTGAGTTGGTTTCAGATAATGATATGCTATGTTGGCTTTTTAGGATTAGCAGTTGGGTCAAATACCACAAGATAGGCCTGATGATGAAGTTGGAGGAAGTGCGAGGGAACTCGAAGCTGGTTAAAATCATCATCAATACGAGCCACGATGCATATGTTCTCGTCCAGTTAGACAGTTTTTCGAGATTACCCCGTTCATCCGGGGGAAAAGGTTTAGAGACAAAACCTTCACTATTCAATAGTAGTACTAAAGTATAGTTTCTTTGAGTATAAAATATTTGGATTTAATAAATAAGAATTAAAAAAAAAACTATTTTACGAGAGGTATTTTTAATTTTTTTTCCACAATTTTTTATTTTGTAAATAATCAATGAATGTAGAGAACGCCATTAATATTAAAGACGACATGGTACACCTGATGCACTGCGAATTTTGCGTCAAGCTTATAAGCGTGGAATTACGTTGGTGAACGAAAATATAATTTAGACACTGGTTTGTTAAAATCGATTTATTAAACAACAAAAGCCTACTTCAGATTGTTGTGTCTCTTGAAATGTATTACATTAACCATGACTAACGTTCATACAATTTATCATTAGCATAATGTGATCATTTTTAAAATATTCAAAAATTTGTAAAAATTGTTTCGAACTAGACGAACTCCACTGCATCGGGGCTCGTATTATCGAAGCCGATGTTAAAACTAACATGAAAATGTTTATCACAATATGTAACTATGTATTGTGTAGATGACACGTGTAACAATGATAAAATGGTGTTAAAAAAGTGATATTTCTTGGATGTGAGAAAAACAATAGTTTCCTTGGGTTGCGGTGTTCTGTTCTGTTAGAGTTGGAGATGTGCTATAATTACTTATTCTGTGGTGAAAGTGAGTCTGTTATTTATATACTAACTTAGAAATTAGTAAATGTGTATTGTACAGGATAAAGTATATATTCATTTGTTACTTAAGTCTGCTTAATCTGCCATATCTGAGGCAGCCTTGTTGCGTGATTGTGCGAGTTGCGCGTGTACAAACATACCCGTACGCACACATAGGCACGGACAAATGTCAGATTTAGATTTTGTATGCCGTGTCCACCCTGTAGTCCATTATATTACGGCAACGTATGTTTAAATTGAAACGAATTGTTTAAATCAGTCAAATCTAATAAAGATATTACACTAATTCAAGAGGACATTAATAATTTTGCCACATACTGTCAAGAAAATAAACTGCAGTTAGCTGGTGACAAATGCTTACATGTATGTTTCACCAAAAATAAAAATAGATTAATAAATTCCGAATATATGATTAGCAATACAGTTATTTCTAAAGTGTCATTAGTGCGCGACTTAGGGGTACTATTTGACAGCAAATTAGACTTTAGCACCCATGTTGAACGAATCGTTTCTAAAGCGTATCAAATGTTAGGGTTTGTAATAAGAACAGCAAAAGTATTTAAGAAACCGTCTGTCTTCGCGGACATAACGAAGCTTGATTTAAACTCCAAATCTTCAGTTAATTAGGTTTTTATTACAAATTCTTCAGGTGATATTCAGTAGTACATGGTACACGTTTGAGAGTTCGTATGAGAATGTAACAAATAAAGTAGGTAGGTTAAGAAAAGGCTAAACAACGCCTGACACTTATGATTAGCAACATTGCTCATTGTTTGCACTTCACACACAATTATCAGGCTTCTTGATTGGCCTGAACATGTTCCCGCCCGTTGAAAGACCCAGTCTTTCAACCGAGTAGCTCTTCTTCCGATGGCAGCGGGCATAGACGTGTTAGGGGACGTCGCACACACCCTCGGATAGTATTGACATCCACAACCCTGCAGATGCCGTCTGGTCCAGGAAACAAGCGAGAGACTCGACCCAATCTCCAGCTTAGCGGGGGCACATTGTCTTCTTGTAGCAAGACAAGGTCGCCAATATTCAATTTAGCGTGGTTGACGCGCCATTTAGTCCTCTGCTGCAGCTCGACGACATACTCCTTTTGCCATCTTCGCCAAAAGTGTTGAAAAAGTTTTTCGATGCGAGCATATCGGCGCAGGTTGCTTTCCTTGGAGGTTTCCAATGTAGGCGACGGAAGCGCAGTTAAGGGTCTCCCGATAAGAAAGTGCCCGGGGGAGAGGCAGAGAAGGTCGTCAGGTGAAGAAGATAAAGGGTAGAGAGGACGACTATTTAGAACTGCCTCCACTTGAGAAAACAACGTTGAGATTTCCTCAAAAGTTAAATGACTATTACCCATTATACGTTTTAGGTGAAATTTGGCCGACTTAACACCGGATTCCCAAATTCCGCCGAAATGAGGTGCGTAAGTTGGCGTGAATATAAATTTTATACGTTCTTGGGCCATCGCGTCACATAAAGGGTCTTCAATTTGTTTGAAAAAATTTGAAACTTCTTTAGAAGCAGCGACAAAGTTTCGACCATTGTCGCAAAATATTTCCGCTGGCATACCTCTGCGAGCAATAAATCTACGAAGTGTCATCATGAACGCGTCTTTTGATAGGTCGCTGACGGCTTCCAAGTGGATACATTTGTATCGTAAACATATGAATAAGCAGAGGTAACATTTAATCAAAGTGCTACCTCTTCCTTTACGGTTTAGGATTTGAAACGGTCCAGCAAAGTCCACGCCTACAGATACAAACGGGAAGTCAGGATTAATTCGCTGCGCGGGTAAGTTGCCCATCTTAGGACACAATGTTTTAGCACGCAAACGCCTGCAGCGTACACATCTATTAGCAGTACGTCTGGCTAGGTTCCTGCCTCCGATTGGCCATATTCTTTCGCGTACGGCGGCTAATAATAATTGAGGACCTGCATGTAATAACCGTAAGTGCTCAAACTCGAAGTATAATTTAGTTAGGCGGTGAGACGAATGAATCAAAATAGGGTGCTTTTGGCCATAACTGAATTTAGATGCATCAATGCGTCCACCGACTCTTAGAACCTTTTGCTCGTCCATGAAAGGAGATAATGATAATATACTAGACCCAGGACTTAGCGTTTTGTTTTTAGTGAACAACTCGTACTCGACAGGAAACGACTGACTTTGAGCGAGCGCACAGAGTTCATGAAGAGACTGATTTAACTCATCTGTGGTCAAGCTTCCTGAACGCTTGTCCGTAGGACATGATACATTATGAATAAATCTTTTTACATATGCGTAACATCGTTGTAATTTTGTAAATTTGGAAAATCTTTCAAAATCGATCACGTGATCGCAAGTGCTAACGACATTAGATTTAATTTCTGGTATTTGATCAATGGGTATATCATTATGGTTATGCTTGAATGTTGGCCATTCTGATTTATTTTTAGCTAAAAATTCGGGACCACACCACCATAAATTTAAAGAACGCAACTGGCCAGCATCCACCCCCCTGGAAATTAAATCAGCCGGATTATCCGAAGTAGTCACATACTGCCACGAATTAGGATTGGTGATTTCACGAATTTCATTAACTCGATTCGCAACGAATGTCTTTAATCTTAGCTGGTCGTTGGTGATCCATGCTAAGGCCACTTTTGAATCACACCAGTACACCAGACGATCTGGTTTGAATCTTAGCGAGTCTGTGACGGCTTTACTTAATTTGCTAGCCAGCAAGGCAGCACAGAGCTCTAAACGCGCGATCGTGATTGATTTTAATGGGGCTACTTTTGATTTCGAACATAGCAATCTAACGGTGACGTCACCTTTTTCATCTATTGTTCTCATGTAGATACATGCACCTAGGGCACGTTCCGATGAGTCACTGAAAGTATGCAATTCAATTATTTTTGGATTATCACAAAGAACATTTCTATTTATTTTAATTTCGGATATGAACGGTAAATTTTGGCAATACCTGGTCCATTCCTTTTCTATTTCTATTGGAACGGGATCGTCCCAATCTAGTTTATTTTGCCATAATTTTTGTAACATCATTTTTGTTTGAATAACAATGGGACTCAAAATACCTAAAGGGTCAAATATTTTGAGGGAATTAGACATTATGTGCCTTTTAGTAATTTTGCCGTTGTTTTGATTTTCATTTTGGCTTGAAAAATGCAAAACGTCGTTAGAGGGATCCCAGCCTAAACCGAGAGTACTTGATGATTCACTTATAGTTAATTTTTCTTTAGTGTTTAAATTAGAACCTTCGAATAATTTTGTTGAATTCGTTTTAAATTTTCTTAAGTTAAAGCAACCGGATTTTAATGCCTCGGTGACTGATATTTGAATTTGACGCAATTCCTCTTCATCATTAGACCCTGTAATCAAGTCATCGACATAGAAATCATTTTTTATTATAGTTTTGGTCAGCTCGTCCTCTTGCTCCTCTCCCACTTGTTGTAGACACCTCGTGCTTAAATAGCTCGCACTTGCAGTTCCGTAAGTTAGAGTATTTAGCTGTAGAGTTTTGATAGGCTGCGACTCATCTTCTCTCCATAATATGAGTTGAAGGTTACGATCATCTTTGTGAACAAGTATTTGGCGATACATCTTTTCCAGATCGCCTGTCAAAATGTATTTATATTGCCTCATCCTCACCAAGATGGAAAAAAGAGAATCTTGCACATTTGGGCCTACCGCTAGTATGTCGTTCAGCGACACGCCGCTAGAGGACGCTGCTGACCCATCAAAGACTACGCGCAACGCTGTAGATTCGCTATTTTTGAAAATTGCATGGTGACAAAGAAAATAGCTTGGGTTCGGCTTAGCTTCAGGAGCTTCGCTCAAGTGCCCCAAGTCTGCGTATTCCTGAATAAACTTTGAATATTCGTTTTTTAATATAGGGTCGCGTCTAAACCTTTTTTCTAAATTTAAAAATCTGCGCTTAGCCAGATTATAAGAATCACCGAGTGTATCTGGTGAGCCGGCTAAGGGTAATTTAACCTGAAATCGGCCAGTACTAAGTCTAGACACATTAGCTATGAAGTGTTTTTCGCAAGACTTTTCCCTAATACTTAGTTGCTTAATTTCAGGAACCTCTTCCAATTCCCAAAATTTAGTCAATAGCTCATCAATGGAATTTTGAGTGTTTTTTGTTACTGAGACATGGTTGCATTGGATATGATAATTATTAGACATGAACGCGTTTTTAATAGTAGGTCCAACTACCAACCAGCCTAGTTTAGAATTGCGTAATTTAGGAAGCTTAGGGCCTAACGACTTTTCTTCGTTCCCTAAAATGTCCCAAAATATATCGGCACCAATGAGCATATCGACAGGAGCCGACTGATGGAAATTGGGATCGGCCAAAATTGTATCTTTAGGTATATTTATTTCCTTCATAGGAAAATCTGGAAGTACGCCAGTTAACTTTTGCATGGCGAAACAAGATAATCTTATACTGAAATTGCTATTTAGTGAGTTCATCTGAACATTACAAGTTTCGAACACGTTGTTCGTGCAGTTGTCTCCAATGCCAATAACATTTAGTGCATTAATTTTGTTGGATTTTAGTGACAACTTATCCTTAAGGGAATTGGTAATAAATGATGATTCACTACCACAATCGAGCAGTGATCGAATCTTTAGGGATTCGTTTGTAATAGGATTTATGACTTGGACAATTGCCGTGGACAATAAACCTCGCGACGGTAAATTTTGTTTAGAAAAGTTGACCACAGATGCCGCATTTATAGATACCGCATTGATCCTTTGGGCAGATTCTGGATGCAGTAAGCTATTATGATTTTTTTTGCATTCTCGACAAGGGCCCATTCGGCACTCGCTCAAAGGATGACCCTGTCGAAGACAATTTTGACACAATTTGTATGTAGCAACGTCGGCTAATTTATCATTTAGAGATTTATTTTTGAAGGTAGGACAATCATAAATTTTGTGATTCTCACTACAAATTACGCACACAAAACTTGATTGCCGACGTGCACTCAAGCTCGCAAACGTTTTAGTTGTGGCGGCCTTAAACGGCTTATTATTGTAATTATTTGTGCAATGAGGGCTACTATTACTGCTATTATTAATTTTGTTATTTTGATAAGACACAGATGGCGTAGGTTTAGTTTGAGAGCCATCATGTCGGTTGCGATTTAAAGATTCAATGACGTCCGCTCGATCAATTAAAAAATTATAGAATTGCTCTATCGAGGGGATGTCATCTAGCGAGTTGCGATATTCTTCCCATTTGACTAAAGTATTTTGATCTAACTTTGATGTCAACATGAAAATTAATATTAGGTCCCATTTATCTGTGGGCTGGCCTAAGCTGGACAACGCGCGCAAGTTTTTGACAACATGGTCTACTAAAAAACGCAAAGACCGTTCAGTTTCCCGCGTGAGGGGCTGAATATTGAACAGTGAGCTCAGGTGATGGTTTATTAGTAAGCGTTTATTATCATAACGATCACTGAGCAGCTTCCATGCCTCTGAGTAATTGGCAGATGACACTTCTAAATTAGAAACTATACGTGCCGCGTCTCCCTCTAGATATGAAATGAGATAATGGAACTTATGTATGGGCTTAATACGGGAATTATTATGGATTAAACTTTCAAAAGTATCGCGGAACTCTAGCCAGCGGAAATATGATCCGTCAAATTTTGAAATTTGTATTTGGGGTAATTTAAACCCAATATCTTGATGCTCGAGTAAGCATTGAGACTCATTAGCAGTAGATTCCCGCCTTTGCTGATTTTGCATTTCATTATGACTGTCTATCAATGTTTTTGCCTTGGCGATGCTAACGATTATATCTTGCTCAATGTTTTTTCGCTCATCAATCTCACACTCGATATTCTCCGAATTTAAAATTTCAATTTCGTTTTGCAAGCTATCAAATTTAACAGATAAACCTTCGAACCTCGTCAACTTAAGGCTTAGCTCTGCTAATTCTATGCTATTCAGCTGCGACTTGCTGCTTATACTCGCCAGATAATTTTTAAATTTAGTTATGCGACCCTTTATGGAACTACGTGCCGTAACTAAATCCTTAAGTTCTCTGGTTCCCATTTCGAACAATGCAACCAAACGTTGCAGTAATTAATAAAAGTAAAATAAGGTTAGCTCACGCTCCTCAGTTCGCCGGAACTCTCGATAAGAAACCGGTCGCGCTGGCCGCGGAGAGCTGGAGCCGCTGCTGCCAACGCCAGCCCGCGAGACCCTCGCACTGTAGGTACAGGTTCCAGTCCCTGAAATAGTCGGCCAACTAACTCAATACTTGTTTTACCTATATACAGGGTGTTTGTTATATCATTAGCCATATTGCAATATGTGTTGGGTAAAGGCGTAAAAAAATATTTGGTAAAACAAAAATAATCCATTTTTCATTATCCTTTTTGTTATAGATTTTTTTTTAAATCCCATTATCTAACGAATGTTTGGTCACTATGATCACTTGCTTATTTTGCGTACTGCCCCATCATTTCATAACTGCCAAATCAGATTGGAAAGGGTGTTTGAGTTTGCAACTTTAATTAACCCGCATAAGGTAACTAATTCAATGCGTTATAACGTACGTAACAAGTTTCCTACGCGTGGTGGGGAATGGAGGTGGAGCTTAACTTGCAGGTAAATCTCACGAGACAGCATTATCAGTCTATCGCATAAAGTACTAATAATGAGGGTATTTTGAGTTGCGCGCCGATCTGAGGGTAGTTTGACTCGAGCGCGTTTACGCAAGCGCACTCCTTCTTTGTTTACAGAGTGCTGTACAAATGGCACATGGCATCTTGCGATCAGCCGAGCCAGCATAATTTGACCTCAAGAACGGAGTAACTTAAATGTTCCGTCATACAAACGCGTACTGGTTTACCTCAGATATCGATTCTAATGCACTCTCTAAGCAAATTGAATTGTTGATGACGACGAGCAGGTACAGGTAGGTATGCGCTTGGGCAGTTTTAATCAAATAACAATCGTGTGTGCATGTAGTTAGGACATTTTATTCATTGTTTAGTGCCGATGGTGGGGTGAGTGACGTCGGCTGATCTGTGCTTGTGATGAACTCCTGATTGGCTAAGACTTGACTACTCAAACCTGCTACCCTTTTGTCTGCCATCGAATCGCACGGATTGAAACAAACTTGCGTAGTGACCACAAATTATGTTTTTGCCGGATAAAAAACGGGAAAAAAAACTAAAAAAAAGTGTCACTTTTTTTTTCAAAAATGTTGTGTACTGGTGATCGCGAATGACATATCCAAATTTGGCTAACGACATAACAAACACCCTGTATTTAATAATTAATCAAATTACTGCTGGGAATGCTATAAATAGTTACAATTATGTATTTTTTGGAAACAACTAACGAATTAAACAGAAATAAACAGCTGTGATCATTTAATTATGTAAGTACCTACGCAAAAAACCTCGATGAATCGCGGCGATCTTAACACTTTTCTTTATACAATTGACAGAATCGTGTAAAAATGTTGAATACCTAACGTTTTATGGCTCAACAATTGTAAATATTAACAATATAAATGATAACTGCTATATTTTTTAAAGACGTGGCATAGATTTCAACTAGGTAGGTAGGTACGTCTTTCTTTAAAATGTTATACGTAAATGGTAATTTTAGTGCTATTAACGATAGTTTCTCAAGTGGAAATTTATTTTTAGATTGCTATTTTTTAGAGATACATGAATAACTTGCGAATTTAGGTAGGAATGGGAACAAAGGACGGGCACTTAACTTTCGAGAGCCTCCGCCGCGCGGTGTGAGGATTTTGCTTCCTCGCTAGCCGAGCTGGTGACGAGCTGGTATGCTGAATGATGCCGCTAAGATGTTCCTTTGTTTTAATTTCTCATGGACTTCGTCAACTCTTCTGGTTCACACGTATGATGCGTGGAGTTGATGGCAAATTCCAATCTTCTTTTGTAGTTCCGTAGATATAATTTCACAAGTTGTATCTCGCCGGGGCCTCCAATTTATGTCTTCGCGGACATAACGAAGCTTGATTTAAACTCCAAATCTTCAGTTAATTAGGTTTTTATTACAAATTCTTCAGGTGATATTCAGTAGTACATGGTACACGTTTGAGAGTTCGTATGAGAATGTAACAAATAAAGTAGGTAGGTTAAGAAAAGGCTAAACAACGCCTGACACTTATGATTAGCAACATTGCTCATTGTTTGCACTTCACACACAATTATCAGGCTTCTTGATTGGCCTGAACACCGTCTACATATATTATTTTGTATAAGGCTTAGTTCTGACCCATTTGGACTATGCCTCTATTGTTTGGAACCCGTTTTATTCTAAATATTCTTATGCTATTGAAATGATACAAAAGAAGTTTTTGCGGGCAACGCACAGGCGCTTAACAGGAAAATATATGTCTTACTCTAATTTATTAAAGCATTATAAATTACCATCCCTAGAAAATAGACGGAAATGTTCGGACATGATGGTTTTCTATAACATATGCAGAGATAACTATGACTGCACGGAGCTGCTGGAACACATCCGTTTCAGGGTCCCGTCCCGGTGTACCTCACGCTCAGCCGCCCTGTTCGCCGTCCCGACCAGCTCGACTAACGCTGGCAACCGCGCCCCTTTACGCCGCCTTGGTAACTCTTACAATAAACTATTTACGACCTTAGACATGTATAATACAAGCAAACCACTTTTCCGGAAACAAATACTTGATATCCTAGCTGAGACAACTTAACTGAGACATCAATAATATATATCGTATAAACATTGTATAAACATTTCATTGATTGTTTAGTCGCAAAGTATGCAAGTTTAGATTAGTTTACCGTAGCATTACTGTATCTACCTTACAACCTCTTGTGAGAGCGTTTAAGGAAGTATGTGTACACCTAGTTTTAGTACTTTAGATCTTAAACACCTTTATTGTCACTACTTCTGTTGTTTCTCCAATAAAGATAATAATAATATGTATGGGAAAAGTTCACATTCGGATACCAGCACCAAATTTTAGTATGTTGTTAAATATGTCATTCTGTATCCAAAACTGTCGGGAGATACTCTCTCAAAGGTCAAGGTCACCAGTAATGACGTCCTCAAAATGGCTGCTGCCTAATTTTGAAAAGCGCTTATTTGTTCCTCAAACGCGCAACATACACCATTGTTTGTAGTATCAATTGAAAGGTTATTAAATATGCTCTAACTTTGTCTTTTTGTGTTATAGCGTACATCTAAAAATAATAAAATATTTTAAAATAAAAATTAAACCGCCTTCAAAAATTCGCCTGATCTAAAAAGTAAAAAATAATTTTAGTTCCTACTTCTTAGGATTTCCTACCCAAACCTTTAAACATTTTACCCTATTCATTGAAATAAAATATTATGGCTAGGTACCCTACAGATTTCTTAGAGGTCGGTGCCAAGCCAAATAGGTACGTTCATAGTTATATATTAGATAGAGCTTTGTAACTTACTGCCCTTACTCCGATTATGCTTTTATCAACAGTATGATCTGCCTCAGTAATTTTACTGAAAGCATAACAGGAGTGATAGTAAGTTACAAAGATCTATCAAATACTTATACCCGCGAAGTGAACATATTTGGCTTGGCACCGACTTCTAAGAAATCTGTAGGGTACCTAGCCATAATATTTTATTTCAATGAATAGGGTAAAATGTTTAAAGGTTTGGGTAGGAAATCCTAAGAAGTAGGAACTAAAATTATTTTTTACTTTTTAGAGCAGGCGAATTTTTGAAGGCGGTTTAATTTTTATTTTAAAATATTTTTCCCCTCACTAGCTCGTAAAGCGCTCGTTTATCGTTTAATACGAGCGGGTAAAAACGCGTTTTAAACACTTGTGAATAAAGTAATTTGACATTGCTCTAATTCCTATAGCCCCCTACTGCCTAGTATAAGTGGATCTGTATGACCGTAGTAAACATGCGCAATCGGAGCTCACATGTTAAATTGGTCGTTCTCATGGGTGACTTTGTAAGCCATTGGCAATATTTAAATTTCAGAAGTAACTCTATTCTACGATACGTTTCGACATTGAGTTTTAAATGGTTTCTTTAAGTTAATTTACATTTGGATGAGATTTGCAATCATATTTCCTCGCGATAGTGAGGGGAAAAAAGTTGTATTACACTTGGCGGCAAAGTTTGTTCAACTCTCGTGCCTTGAGACCTTCGCAATGCTCAAGATTCCAGTTTTTGAACCACTCGCTACGCTCGTGGCTCAATTTTGGAATCTTTCGCTAGCTCAGGTCTCAATATTGGCACGACAGTTAAACAACAACTTTGCCCCCTTGTATAATAAATAACTATTATTTTTTGCTTTTTAGTACCTTGTGTAATTTATATATTTAAAATCGTTATTTTGTATGCTCTAAATACTTATAATTAGAATGTATTGCACTGTAGTAGGTCAGAAAACCGGAACTGGCTAACTTATATGAATACAACAAACATTCCCATTCCATTCCCATTATCAAGGAGATATACATTGTATCATCAGCAGGGTATGAATAATTTCAAAGATTATAGGTAATTAACAGCCTTTAGCATGCCTATATTATTTAAATAATCACTAACCGCTTACCAACATGTCATAACTACTAAGCAAACACTTGAATAGATCTCGAAAATGTATGACAGTTGTTATATTATCCTCCAAACAAAGAATTACCCTCCAACTCCTAATCGTTAAGGAGTTATACCTTTCATCATCAGCTCACCAACATGAGGCTATGACCACCTAAAGGCAAATACTCAAATAGCTTCTAAAATACATGACCTATGTTATATTTAAAGAATTATCCCCCAACTCCTAATCTCTAAGGAGTTGTACCTTCCATCATCAGCTCACCAACATGAGGCTATGACCACCTAAAGGCAAATACTCAAATAGCTTCCAAAATACATGACATATGTTATATTTAAAGAATTATCCCCCAACTCCTAATCTCTAAGGAGTTGTACCTTCCATCATCAGCTCACCAACATGAGGCTATGACCACCTAAACGGAAATACTCAAATAGCTTCCAAAATACATGACATATGTTATATTTAAAGAATTATCCCCCAACTCCTAATCTCTAAGGAGTTGTACCTTCCATCATCAGCTCACCAACATGAGGCTATGACCACCTAAAGGCAAATACTCAAATAGCTTCCAAAATACATGACATATGTTATATTTAAAGAATTATCCCCCAACTCCTAATCTCTAAGGAGTTGTACCTTCCATCATTAGCTCACCAACATGAGGCTATGACCACCTAAAGGCAAATACTCAAATAGCTTCCAAAATACATGACATATGTTATATTTAAAGAATTATCCCCCAACTCCTAATCTCTAAGGAGTTGTACCTTCCATCATCAGCTCACCAACTTGAGGCTATGACCACCTAAACGCAAATACTCAAATAGCTTCCAAAATACATGACATATGTTATATTTAAAGAATTATCCCCCAACTCCTAATCTCTAAGGAGTTGTACCTTCCATCATCAGCTCACCAACATGAAAGGATGACCACCTAAAGGTAAATACTCAAATAGCCTCCAAAATACACGAAATATGTTATATTTAAAGAATTATCCCCCAACTCCTAATTGCTAAGGAGTTTTACCTTCCATCATCAGATCACCAACTTAAGACGTTCATGACTAGACGTAAATACTTGATTAGTCTTCGAAAATAAATGAAAAATGCCATGTGTGCTTACAACATTTGAAGAGTTCCCTCGATTTCTCCAGGATCCCATCATCAGATCTGAATTCGGTGACAATGGGACCAACTAGAAGGTATACCCTTTCATACAAAAAAAGAATTTTTCAAATCGGTCCACGCGTCTTCGAGTAATCGGGGAACATACTTAAAAAAAAAAAAGATTTCGACGAATTGTAAACCTCCTCCTTTTTGAAGTCGGTTAAAAAAAAAATTGTGGAAAGAATAAAAATATTTTTTTACTCTTTTCGTACAATGTACATTTCATCAGGAAACAAGCGGTATTAGAAAAAAATATTGTACTACATAAATGTAGCTAAACTATTATCCTAAAATAAACAGTTTTGAAAAATCATCGAAATCGGTTGAAAATAAACAAAGTTATGTCATTTTCTATATTCCGCGGCAAACGCCATACACCCGCCATCCGCCCACCCGCCAGTTCGAAAATGTTAATTGCACCCAAACTATGCAATTGATTTACACTGATAAGATATGAACTAAAAGCCAATTAATTATACAAATACTAGTTGTTTTAAAAATACTGTTGTTATTAAAATAAAATACATAATTTAAGAAAAAAACAAATTAAAAGACATAGGTACTTAGAGTTAGGTAGGAAAAAGGTAACAAATTGATAATAATAACTTCTAACTATCAATGAAAGAATATTATGTATATATATATTTCATATATATATATACATAATACATGTATATATATATATATATGTATTTATAAATTACTATGCAAGTCCCACCAATTATCATCTGAGGTGGGATGTCAGCAAGGTGACCCCCTTGGGCCAGCAATTTTCAGTTTAGCCATAAATCACATAATACAAAAAATTAAATCAAAATTTAATGTCTGGTATCTAGACGATGGGACCCTAGGAGGTGACGTGGATACCGTACTGTCCGATTTGTCTCTTATCAAAACTAATTTTGAAAATATTGGTTTAGAACTAAATTATAGTAAATGCGAACTCTTTATTCAAAAGACTTCCTATAGTTTGACTGTTTTAAAATCCAAATTTGATTGTCTAACTCCTGGGGCCTATTTCTCGTACATTACAAGTTCACAAGTCTACAAGTTTACGTATAAAACTCAATTACACAAGTGTGGTTTAATTCTGTTTCTCTAACAAATGATTCTACAAGTGCTACATGGAGGTAGCACTTGTAGTAATCATAGAGTAAAAAAGAGGTTTATTTACTAAGCAAAGTGGAAACGCAATGGCCATTATAAATGTTATGTTAATGTCATTGTCACTCATGTGCATCATAATCTTCATAAGAAGAAAATACGTCCTTTTAAAATTTAAGTGACAATATATGTCATCTACTATTCTTCAATAAAATGGCCGACTTGTGTCTGGCATGTGTCAGGGGAATGTATGTAGTGTATAAAATACAAGTAGTTATGAATAGCGTTTCTTAAAAATATTAATCACAAGTGTAAAATCAACGTCAGTTTCGTCAGTCACTCTTAGAATGTTTACAAGCCCTAGGGTGTCCGTATTTTTATATGATAAGGTGAATTCGTTAATAAATTACGCTAACCTTTAATAATATATTGTTTTGTTTTTGTGAAATAGCTCAAATTGTATTCTTAAATATTTTTTTGAGTTAATAATGACATCGTGATTTACACGAAAGAATGCAAAATCAATACAAGTAGTAATAATGATGTCTAAATGCTACACGTACGTATGTATATTAAAATGGTCGAAATTAGAATTGAAATGCCCGATAATCATAGCAATAAATAGCTTAAATATTAATTTTTATTTTACTAAAGACATCTAGCGACCAATAGAATAATCAAATTGGCGGCGAGTAGGTGAACTAGAATCGTCAAATGCTTCGCATAACGCTTATGTCTATGGTTTTAAAACTGTGTATGCGGTCCTAGTACAACTGGTGATTGACAGTAGGTCGCGGCCTTCATAGGGCTACCCGTCTCTTTTTTATCAATACAATCAATAAGGGACTAGTAGCCCGTGAGAAGAGCGCGTGTTGGTGTTGCGCATAAGATATTATGCTAGCCTGATGCCTACGTTACTCTAAAATATGTATCAGTCTCAATTACTATGTATTTCTATCCTGTATGTATATGCCCCAGCAGCACCACAACGTGATAAAGCTTACAACGAAAAGAGAGGCATAGATTTTGGAACTACTCTTACGGTTTTATAAGCATGCTGTACCTAGATTTGTATTTTTATTGGTTTATGTCAAATAATATTTAACACTATAAAATAACCCCTTCATTTATCGATGAATAATGGATTTATAATAAATCAAACTTTTCGCATTAAGTGACAATTACACTTCGTCGTTGTTCGTCTAATGCATCATGCGTCGTTACTAAGCAACATACTTTGCTTTAGGTGCACGGCTCAGTGTAATTCCCGCATTAAAGTGGTTTGATTTCCATATAAGTACGGTTAGCACATGATTGGTGCGACAATATGTCGCTGCGAGATAGACTATCCGTCCCTCTTTAAGTAAGTAAAAGACGGGAAATCTATCTCGCAGCGACATACTGTCGCTCCGAACATGTGCTAAGCGTAAAGAATTGCTTGTGGTTTAGCAAGCCGTAACGTATTACCACATTATAAAAATATGCGAATTTAATATATATGGCAATCGAACAACCTTAATGTTTTATAGTTATAGTAAATGAAACAATTAGGACCTTTTTAACAATTTTATTTTATTACAATTACAATAGTATTTTTCATAGTATAAGCTTTGGAGTATCCCATACAAAATATTAAAATATTCTCATAACTCCACCTACTCCAATGATGTGAATCAGTGGCCCTAGCACATCTTGTGTTTAACAGCAACTTGCACCTACCAGATTCTTTTCGATTGCATAGATTAAAAGGAGATGTGTATCTGTAAGTTGATGTCAAATACAAGATATTCTAGCCCGCCAGTGATCTCCGCCATGAGACACAGTGGCCTTAGCACATCTTGTGTATGAAAGCAACACGCAGCTAGCCATCTCTTTTCGATTATACTGATTAACAAGAGACTGGTAGCCGCGAAAAAGCAGCGTGCTACTGTTAAACACAAGATATGCTAGCCTCCAGACTTATGAATCTATTTAGTCAATCATTTAATTTTCTTAATTTGCATTCATATACCAACTATACATAGTATAGGTAGGTGGGTGAATATCCGAGCGTTTCAACCGCTTAATTTTGGTGGCAACATTCTTGCCGAAGTTTCTATTGGTTACAATGTGCTACTTATCATGTCATTTGAAGGAGGACCGGTACCTTATACTAAATGAAATGACGAAGGATAACATTGAGAAGTTTAGAAACTTCGGCAAAAATGATGCCACCAAAATTAGGCGGTTGAAACGCTCAGATATTACCAATTTAATTAACAACTTGACGCTGGTGTATATAGTTCGTATTTAAAAAATCGGTTTGTTCGACTTATCGGGTTTCACTACGCAACCCTCGTAATGGTCAAGGACCCTATTGGATTCCAATAGTGTCTTCGACTATAAGTGATTCCGTACATGTGGAACCGTGTACATTATTATGAATATTCCTTTTTATTTAAAGTAAGAGTTATGCATTGTTTCCCGACATAAACTTTAGAACCGTAGGTATCCTATATATTCTTAGGACTACGTTTGAAGTGTCCATTACTAGTACTTCTCAACTAAAAGTTTCCAACACTTGCACCAGTGACCATTAAAGTTATCTATCATTCAATATACGGTTAACTTAGCAGACAATTTTTTCATGCGGGTACCTACTATAGCATTAGCGGTTTACTTGTAAGTTATGTTATGATATTCAAAGAATAAAGTAATATTGATAATTAATTATTAAGTACCTACTTAATAATTCATTATCAATATTACTGTTTCCTTTATCCTATATACCTATATAGTAGGGTGGATCGATTTTTTTATTTTCGGGTAATCATAAAATAATCTTTACAAATCGATACTATGCGGCTAGAAAAACAAAAAATATTATGACCATTTTTGGATATTTTATCATTATGGACCCCATATAGAAGCCCGAAGATCGGCCTTATTTTTAAGGTTTTTTTAAGAAAACTCGGATGAGCAAGGATATTTTCTGTTTTAATTTTATGGATAAACAAAATAAGATTGTTTTTCATAAATTTAAGGTTTGTGTGATTTAATTATATGATAATTGTTCGCAGTACCTCCAAAAAATAATTTTCAACTTTGAGGCTCTTGGGGCAGTACTTCCCGAATGATTATCGTAAAAAGATATATTGTTGAAAAAGTTACTTTTTAGACAGGTTATTCCTATAGGGCCGCGTTTCAGAAAATAATGAAAAAAAATTTTTGTCCATGAATACATTGAAGTATGAAAAAAATTTTTTTTTTCGGATTTTTGGAACCGCGGGCCGATAGAATGATAGTCGTAAAAAGTAACATTCTGTAACAATATACCTTTTTCCGATATTCATTTGGTAAGTACTGCCCCAAGAGCCTCAAAGTTGAAAAACAGTTTTCGCCGATACTGGTTATAATTTTCATATAATTAAATTGTGCAAATTCTACATTTATGACAAATAATGTTATATTGTTTCTACATAAAAATAAACCCGAAAATATCCACGAACTACTGACTTTTCTTAAAAAAACCTTAAAAATAGAGTAAATTTTTGGGCCTATAAACGAAGTACAAAATAAAAGTAAATCCAAAAATGATCATAATATTTTTTATTTCTCTAGCCACGAAGTATCGATCTATAAAGATTATTTTTTGAATTTCCAAAAATAAAAAAATCGATCCACCCTACTATATAGGATATAGGAAACAGGTACTCCTTGGTGTTTGGCAATCGGTACAATTTATAAATACATACATACAAATATATATACGGCACACGCCTGATAAATATCGATGATCTTTATCAATTGAGCTCAGCAGGCTGGTCCAGATGCTTGAAGATGCTAGCGATGCTCATACCCATTCATTTTTTGATCAGACTCTTGAAATGAAATAGCGTACGAGTACAACTTATTTTGGAAGCGTTTATCCTGTTACTGATTGCTATTTCCCAGATAATCAATGAACATGAATAATAATAAGCAGGCCGTGACTTATATACCGGTATTTGGCGTCGAACCTGATACTTACCTCGGAATCTTCCGTATTCTGCTGCTCTACCTTAATTACTTACATATGCACTTCCTCCAATACTCCTTTTACCTGCGAAGTTATAAGTTTTTAAGCGTGTAAGTGAGTCCTAGTTTTGTATTTCATAAATCCTACTGAATGTTGTTATACTCGTACATGTCATAGATACATTGTTAGCGTGATTGTTTCATCGAACCTTATAAGCTTATAACCCTATTTAGGTACACATTACACACATTGTATAACAAAGCTAATTTACAAAAATATATTGACGTATGAAATTGTTAGTTAAAATAATGATTAGGAACAAGACCGCCCAACGTCTTCCGTTGTTTGCCTCAGTATTTTTATGGGTCGTCTAAAGCCACCAAAGCCACATCCATCCTTCCGAAACCTCTCGAAGAGTGCTTCGAAATCTGGCGACGGCTTACTGCCTGCGTTACATACGTATAACGGAAACAACGCAAAGACTGAAAAGCGATGCCGAGGCTACTAGGATGGAACCTTGCGGGTGTTGGGCGCCGATAATCATATCGATAATACACATATTCCATAATACTCGCCGCAGCATGACGGCGGTAAGAATACATTTCTCACCATCCCAACTCTTCCTGTGCGTATCGTAAACGTCGACTACATTATATAAAGTGTCACGACGACGGATTTATTGATGATGATGTGTCCATCATCATAGTGGGCACACAACTGAGATCGCCGACCCGCTGGCCTAGCATGGCGATTAAGTATGGGCATTTACCTCCTACTACGTCCTGCGTAGGTATAAGTAATAGAAGTGACTTTTGCCCAGCGATAGGCTGATGTAGTCTGATGATGATGAATACACGTATTCCTCATAGATTGCCACATGATTTAGTCACGTTTTATGTAGCATTTAATACATATAGTCTTGTCCTTAATAATCTTAAAATACACATACCTAAGCCACAACTTGCTGGGTATGAAAAAAGTGGTGGTAAGAAATGACAACTCTGAATTTTCTTAATTTACGTGTACGGAAAATAGTTGCTTAAGTTTTACCTCTATTAAACAAAAACCATTTCAATATAATATGATAAGACTTGACAGACAAATAATAACATAGACAATCCGATGGAAACTTCAAAGGTCCCTTATTGACGGATTTTATATTTACATAGAATAAATAGTAATGTATTCATATAATTATATGCTCTTACACACTTTAACACTACTAAAAGCAGAGCCGACTTACAACATAATTACGTAGGTACCTAAATATTGGCCGGCCAGTCAGAGCCGCCATAGTCGTCTGTTTCTGTCTACGTGTGAAAGAAAGAGATGTTACATAATTGTTGACTTATGCAATATAATATTCAAATGTTTACTATTTCTACTATATACTAATGTACTTAATTGTATAAATAATTACCGTATCGAAATAATCTTCACTTGAACACCAAGAACAACTAAACGTGTCACTAGGTGCTTGCAACGTTAAGAACACCTTTAGGTGCCATGATGTCACCTGTCAAAGCGATTCTCACACTTTTACGTATGGCTTAGGTACATTTGCTCGATTGGGTTCGAACTTTTGGTGTATTTTTTAGCCCTATCTTGTGTAAGATGTAAGGCGTTCAAAGGTAACATGACACCATGAAGCTAACGCTACTCAGGTAATTCAGCTCAAAAGGCACGAACCAAATACGAAGCCGAAGAATCACTAAATTATATTCATAATCTGTAATACCTATTCATTTTATTACATATAACTTAAATATTCAAGAAAACAACAGAAAACGGAATATGTGATTCTCTTAAATATGAAAAAGTAGTAGGTACCTAGTTATAATATATTATACAATAATGTCTGTTTCAATCTTTAACCACAAGAATTAAACCGGCTCCGTTGTAATTATGATCCCAAAAGGCTACAAGATTATACGGAAATGAAATAAGGTTAACATAAATGTATCATATTTTGTGATTGTTCCGTTGTCATCAGCAGTTCCACGTTTGTTATATTATATTACACTATGACAAACAAGTAACCTGATGGTAAACAGCTACTGCAGCTTATAAACGTGGGCACAGTGATGTCACATACGTTTTGCCGACCCTATGTCTCTATGTCGTTAGCAAAAGTCGACAGAAGTCTTGGTGGGCCCCCCATTGAATGCCCGTAGAGTTTTGGTTATGTTACGCAGCAGGAAACCATCACCATTAATAGATAGAGAATGTTAATTTGACTTTAGTTGTCTGTAAGGTATTCATCTCCCACCTCTTTACCCTTCACTTGATAAAAATATAATATTTATATGAATACGCTTGATATGTACATGAACGTACTAAACATCTATGTAAACGTGGATTTCAAGAATGAACGCAATTTCTCAATACTTGAGGAACTTAACTGATTAAAAATCCGTTTAGAAGTTCCCAAAATTCTAGGATTTCCCAACGACCCCGCCATCGGAAATAGTCTCTGACAAAAATCCTGTATTGCTTATTAGTTGCTTAAATTAATATAAGATCGTCATATAGCGCACCTTCTACGAGTAAATACTTAAATATTGTCAGCTCATGCACCTACGGGCGACTTCCTTTACTGCTGATAGTCTGCTATTGACACTGGAAACTCTACTTGTCAGCATCCATAACCTAGCTAGCATTGACTATGCCTACGAAACTGGAGGTTAAAGATTCGAATCCCGGCGAAGACGAATATTTGTTCCTTGGTCATGGTTGTTTTCTTGTTATTTCAATATAAGTATATCTTCCTATTTCAGTACCTATAGTATATACAGTGTAGAAATTAAACTCAGGCCCTGGAGGAAAACTACTTTAAATCCTTAAGCTAGCTAATTTTACTTAAAGGAGACATTCCTTTATTCCGCCGTGTGGTGACGGCAGTAAGAATACATTTGTCACAACCCCAACTCCTCCTGCGGGTGTCGTAAGAGTCGACTAAGGGATTGAAGTGTCACTGACCATTTTACAAGATTGATGATGGGCAGCAGCGTCATCATAGTGGACACATTACTGCGATTGCCAATCCGCTTGCCCAGCGTGGCGATTATGGGCATTTACCTCCTAATGCGTCTATACGCATAGTTAATAGGAGAGGCCTACGTCCAGCAGTCGACTAACATAGGCTGATGATGATGATGATGATGATGTATATTGTACCTATCTATTATAGAAATATGTCGTCTATCCACACCACACACACACACAATATCGTCACGCATTCGCACAATCTAAGCCTTATTTATTACTTTGGGCCTATCGACTTGTAAAATATTGGTGTAAGTAAATAACATAATCCACATCTATGACAGCCGCAAACGAAATGCGTGTACCAAGTTCTGAGAGTCCCCTTGGTCTTCATCTTCAGTTTCTTCGATTTCTGACAGAAACGTTATTTAAATAAATACAAAATTCGCCATGGACAGGACATGCTTAAGAAACTTCAAAAGATCGCTTGATTTCTCCAAAATGCTAATTAGATCCTGACTTGATTGTTTAACCAATTAAAAAGTATTTTAAATAAAAAATATGTACATATATTCAGCACAGTTACTTCGCTATCGGAAAATTGGCTTTTATTGAATTTTCACCCCTTTGTTAATATACCTACAGCTATAGCTACTCTTGAACATTTCCCCCAGTTCTATAAATACATATAATAGTTACCATAACCACTACGTTTTTCAATTACATTTTCCTCTAGCCTGAAAGTGACTTGCCGCCAAAAGCTCGAATAATGAATAACGAATTAATAACTAATTTCCTAGTGGGAGAATCACTTTGACATCATACGTCATGACAAAACAGATTCTGGGTGAAGACACGACAAGACAATACGCCTCGGAGCTCTTCTAGGTGGACTTGACTTCCCTGCAAACACAACAGAAACGAATAGAAGATAAATAAAATTATTTATTTGTACCCGTACACAATATAGAGATCTCTTTTCTCTTACGATTTTCTAAGATAAAACTAAAAATATGCGCGAATCGACAATGGTTTCCCTTGTAATAAAATTAAATGTGAAACGATCGTTTATTTATCAATGGTAAAAGATAGCACTTGTATACTTTTGTTGTAGACATTAATTACATGACGGCTTCCATAATTTAGTCGATAATCAGTAGTCACCCTGCTTGCGAAGCGAGGTTCGAATCCCGGAGGGTGCATCTCTTCGCGTAAGTAGTATTTATAACAAAAATATTGGTTCCTCAGTCATGGTTCTTTTCTACGTATTTAAGTATCTAATACATATATACCAAATATACATATCCTCCTTTAATTAGTACACAAAACCCAAGCCTTAATGGAGCTTACCGTGAAACTCTGTAGATTTGTGTATGAATGCTTTATGACGTTCATTTATATTTTGACTATTTTACGCAGTAGGTATGAAAACTATTTTACACTATACTTCTTAGGTACTCACATTTACCTGTGGTTATACTTTCGTAAGATACCTGAACGAAATATTTAGATTAAAAAAGGCAAGTTGCCTTGATGCATATTTATAGAACACACAGATTGATGCATTATATAGTACATTTTTGTTTACATTACTTACGAGTACATACTATTTCATAGAATCTTATATTCAAAGCTAATCTAAGCACGGACACCGTTTACCAATTTTTCAATACCAAGGATGTATACCTACCACCTTTCCTGGAGGAGCTATTCTTCATCATAATTAAAGTTCTTGACGAAGTATTCCACTGTCCGTTTCATATCTATCTCATCTTGCCTTGAATGTAGTTCACCATTGTTGACTGATTAATTGCATTTGCTCTTCGATGTGCATGTAAAAAGTAAATAATATATTAGTAACTTAAGAATTTTAAGTGACTGGCCAGGTGGCCAGATATAGCACAGAACCGGGATGAATAGAAGAAGAGGGGGGAGGCCTTTGCCCAGCAATGGGACAGAATGGGCTTATAATAATAATAATAATAATCGGGGGCAGCTTGTGGCGAGCTGACGGTGAGTGGCGACACCGCGGACCCCTATTCCAGAGGGCCCTTTTATATGGCCCTCGCCTCTGTGCTTGCCTTGACCGGCCGGCCAGAGTGGATTCGCAAGAGCGGGACCTATGCTCCAGGTTGGAAGTGTAAAATGTCATAACGCCGGCGGCCCTTGAACGGATTACCGGGATCTGGCTACCGCAGTCTCACCTCTCGACAACCTCAAAGCCGCTCTGAAATGTTGCGCTATTGTCGCACTGTGCGTGCGGCCGTTTGTAGGGCCCACTAAATGAGTTGGCGAGTCACCACCTGCCTTTTTACAATTTTGAGACTGATTGTCACGGCAGGTGTCCGCTAGTCTCCTCCCATAACCCAGTATCCAGTCCATCCATTATACCAACCATAGCCCAAGACCTTAGTTTCCATCGCAGTCACAGTGCTGCACTGCAATAGTCTTTGCACCTGGCGGGGACCATCTCCGGACGTATCATATTGTGCGCTCGGGGATGGTATCCGCCACGTGTATCCCTTGCTTTTAGATTATTTGTCTTAAAAGGCCTCTGCGCTGTTGGCTTCGGCCCCACGTATGCCTCCCAAAGGTCCGAGACCCCATGGTCCCGAGATAAGGTAAAGACGAACAATAATAATAATAATAACTTAAGACTAGGTTGATTTATACATATATACTAGACTATACTTGACTTGAGTAATATAAAATTATACAAATTGATCGCCATTTTAAATGGTAAATGCCCTTTACTATTGCAATAATTGAAACATAAATACATTGTCATTATGGTCATTGTAGAAGATGCGTGATAAGTAGTATAATAATCACAGCGACATTACTCAAATGACTCATCATAAAAACAATCAAAATCTAGTAACTTTGTTCAAGTAAGTAGGTACCTATGAATATATGTATAGGTTACCTGTAAATTCTTGTATTATTGGAAATGGGGAAGTTTATAAGAGATTTCAAAAGAATTAAGATACTTTCAAATAACGATATTTCGTTCACGAGTCCTTTAAAATTAATTAGAAACCGCTTCGGTATGGACAGACGGACGGACCAGCACATAGGTACTATAACATAATATATGCATAGATATGTATTTTTAGAACTAGGAAAAGGACGGATGTATGACATTGATGGCATAAAATCATACCTATCTAGTACCAAACACTGCTTAGCATATTAGGACTACTAAAATTACAGGTTTCGGGTTTACGGCAAATGTGCCTACAACGCTCAAGAAAATGATGATGCATTGACCGTAAATTGGTACTTCTACTTCGTTTTTGGTATAGTAACTTAAATTGAAAATTCATACTATATCATAAATTAAACGGTGTTAGATTTATGTGTAACAATATTCTACTCTGTAATACCTAGTAATATTGCCTGAGAAGCTGGAGGTTTATAGTGTTAAATCAAATAAAGTACCTATACACATACATTGGCCGTCTGGTTATGGCAGTAAGAATACATTTGTCACCACCTTAACTCCTCCTGTGTGTATCGTAAGAGTCGACTAAGGGATTGAAGTGTCACTGACCTTTATTTTATAAAAGATTGATGATGGGCAGCAGCGTCATCATAGTGGACACATTCCTGCGATCGCCAATCCGCTTGCCCAGCGTGGCAATTATGGGCATTTGTCTCCTAGTGCGTTTATACGCATAGTTAATAGGAGAGGCCTATGTCCAGCAGTGGACTATCATAAGCTGATGATGATGATGATGACACATACATACTTATACCTACACAGATACTTGCCATCTACAATAAACTCACTTGAAAAACATTAGACTTCAGTCATTCATAATCTAGTTTATGTTTTAGTAGGTATTAGTTTCGAGTACAAGAACATGGGGATGCATAATGAACCTGACATAAATAAGACATTATTCCGTTACGTTAAGTCGATTTGTGTAAGATGTCCCAACATATTTATTTATTTATTTTACACCTCGGCCTAGGTAGGTTACAAATCACTTATATATTATTGAGATAAGAAAACTTAATAAACTAGTCCTTTCAGAAGTATGTATGTACTAGTATCGAATCGAATTCGCTATGTGGTTGCGGTTGCCATATGATGACGGCAATAAGAATAAATTTGTCACCACCCCAACTCTTTCCGTGGGTGTCGTAAGAGCCGACTAAAGGATTGAAGTGTCACGGACCATTCATTGATAGAAGATTGATGATGGGCAGCAGCGTCATCATAGTGGACACATTAATGCGATCGCCAATCCGCTTTCCCAGCGTAGCGATTATGGGTATTTACCTCCTAATGCGTCAATATGCTAATGGGATGTATTTGTGATAGCCTGACGATGATGATGAGAATCGAAGGAGACCACGTTGCCAATAAAACCTTAGAACCTATTCACTGGCATTGGACATTTGTACTTATTTATAAACTACTACTACTTATTTTAAGTATTTTAACAGGATGCGTTATTAGATACTTCTCACCATTGTGGAATGTGAAGTCTGAACTATCTTATGTAGCATAATAATAGCTCACAATCTTATTTCCTATAATTAATTAGATAATTCGATTGATAATTATTCGGGCATGGTGCGATAGAACAATCCTATTCATATAGAAAACCTAAGGCATTTATAAGCATGAACCTAAATAGCATACCATACATACACAGGTACTAAATGAGGGATCACATACCTTCCTTTTTTCTTAAGGCTATCAAAAAAATCTGATCAAAGGTTTTCATAGCTGGAAAGACAAACTGGCAGACAACATTAGGTCCTAAGTACAACTATGTGTATTATTTTACATATGAGGTTCTTTACTTTTTAAAAGACCTTCCTATCAATATGATAACAAAATTATAACACTAGTTTTGACTGCTTTTACCCCTTCCTTTACATTCTAATGAGTATTACTAAACTAAATAATATACTTTACAGAAACCACAGCCAAATTGAACTAGAGTAATTGTGTTGTCTAGTTGGTGATTCAAGCAGTCAGAACTCCATGATGAGGATGCACTGCGTCGGCGATGGAGGAATTGTCGTATCTTCTGTCCCATTTGTCGTCGTCGTCTACCTCTGGCTACAGCAGCTGCTTGCCATCAGAAGGCTTGTATGCTTTGCTTATTTGCCACCGTAATAATAAAAAAGTCAAAATGTAAGATGCCTAGGTCCTACCAACCAACTACATTTTCATCACCATCATATCAAAATCCTAGAATATGTAGCTACTTACTCTGATATCCATCCTATTTGATAGCATTAGTATGACTTACACTTATTTTACAATCATGTAAACGATTACTTAGTTATCTAGAATTACCCTATTGGCAGTGAGCACGACGCCCTAAAGTATTCCACGTGATATGTTTTAATCATATCGAGCAGTTATGTAGTACATCGTGCTCGTTATTTTGTTCTGCTGTATTATGACAGCATTTTGAATAACTAATATTACGTAAATAAATGGCTACACTGATATCTGTAAAAGTATTTTTATAATAAAATGCCCTAAGCGTGTGTGATGCCGCTGATGGCAATAAGAATACTTTGTCACCACCCAACTCTTCCCGTGGGTGTCGTATGAGTCGGCTAAGGGATTGAAGTGTCACTGACCATTTATTTATCGAAGATTGATGACTCCCATCCGCTTGGCCAGCGTGGCGATTATAGGTATTTTCCTCCTAATGCGTTTATACGCATAATTTCAGCAGTGGACTATCATAGGCTGATGATGATGATGATGATGGGCAGCACCATCATCATAGTGGACACACTACTGCGATCGTCAACCCACTTGCCCCGCGTGGCGATTATGGGCATTTACTAGTAATAGGAGAGGCAGGTGACAATTAATATATTATTATACCGATTCATTTATACTAAATATACTGAGATATGTATAAATGTACTCACCGTAAGGATGTAAATCATGTCATTAAATATTATAAAAATATTGTCATGTGTATAATCTTGTCGTTCAGATACATTATTCATTATCTAATGATGATCGTCAATATAATTTATAATTTTTATAATTTATATGTAGTTTTGTTTAACAATATAATAATTGATTCACGTCATCTGTCATTATGTCAAGTTTGCTTTTTTTATTTAAAAAAAGGCGTTTGTCACCCTTGTTTCATCGGCTTGTCATATTTCTCCATGTCATTTCTTCAATTGCTATTTTTGGCAGCACAATCTATCGATGAGTAGCGGAACCAAAACTTCGTGAAAACAATAATAAACTTATAACACTTTTTTTTTAAATAACATGAACCCTGCATGCCATTGGGTGTTGGTGCCATACAATGAAATAATGTCCTAATTAAGAGCTTTAAAACGAGGTATATCTCAACCGTAGGTATACATTCATGGGACACGGTCCATACAATAATGCCTATTCTTCTTTCTCGGGTATTTGCAATCTGTTTCTGTGTGCGTCCGGCGTTGGAAAATTTCATTATTTTTTCTTTGGTATATGACATCTAATATTTAAAATATACTGGGATTTTCCCAAAAATAATAATTTCATAGTAAACAGTATACTTTTTGTTTTTCTCAAAATAATATAATATTAAATTATATTACTGATTTTAACGAAGTGCGTTTAAAACTTACACATTTGAGACCTTAAAAATACATTATTTTCATTTTAACATTAATCAATTCTTAAAATAAACGCATTTTAGCAGTCGAACGAGACTCTTCATTATTTTGTTACAAGTCACAAGCGACAAGTGTATAATACAACCTTCGAAAAACAAAATGACTGTTCAATGCCTACTAGTACATGACGTTTAGTTGTATTTTTCAATTATGACACTTGTAAAATCTCTAGTATCCCCACTCTTGTAATAATTTATATAGATGCGTCAAACGAGAACTTGTGAAAAATATTGATTTAACAGCGTTGCCATGGATACACACTTGTAATACAAGGCTTGTAATGTACGAGAAATAGGCCCCTGGGGCCTATTTCTCGTACATTACAAGTTCACAAGTCTACAAGTTTACGTATAAAACTCAATTACACAAGTGTGGTTTAATTCTGTTTCTCTAACAAATGATTCTACAAGTGCTACATGGAGGTAGCACTTGTAGTAATCATAGAGTAAAAAAGAGGTTTATTTACTAAGCAAAGTGGAAACGCAATGGCCATTATAAATGTTATGTTAATGTCATTGTCACTCATGTGCATCATAATCTTCATAAGAAGAAAATACGTCCTTTTAAAATTTAAGTGACAATATATGTCATCTACTATTCTTCAATAAAATGGCCGACTTGTGTCTGGCATGTGTCAGGGGAATGTATGTAGTGTATAAAATACAAGTAGTTATGAATAGCGTTTCTTAAAAATATTAATCACAAGTGTAAAATCAACGTCAGTTTCGTCAGTCACTCTTAGAATGTTTACAAGCCCTAGGGTGTCCGTATTTTTATATGATAAGGTGAATTCGTTAATAAATTACGCTAACCTTTAATAATATATTGTTTTGTTTTTGTGAAATAGCTCAAATTGTATTCTTAAATATTTTTTTGAGTTAATAATGACATCGTGATTTACACGAAAGAATGCAAAATCAATACAAGTAGTAATAATGATGTCTAAATGCTACACGTACGTATGTATATTAAAATGGTCGAAATTAGAATTGAAATGCCCGATAATCATAGCAATAAATAGCTTAAATATTAATTTTTATTTTACTAAAGACATCTAGCGACCAATAGAATAATCAAATTGGCGGCGAGTAGGTGAACTAGAATCGTCAAATGCTTCGCATAACGCTTATGTCTATGGTTTCAAAACTGTGTATGCGGTCCTAGTACAACTGGTGATTGACAGTAGCTCGCGGCCTTCATAGGGCTACCCGTCTCTTTTTTATCAATACAATCAATAAGGGACTAGTAGCCCGTGAGAAGAGCGCGTGTTGGTGTTGCGCATAAGATATTATGCTAGCCTGATGCCTACGTTACTCTAAAATATGTATCAGTCTCAATTACTATGTATTTCTATCCTGTATGTATATGCCCCAGCAGCACCACAACGTGATAAAGCTTACAACGAAAAGAGAGGCATAGATTTTGGAACTACTCTTACGGTTTTATAAGCATGCTGTACCTAGATTTGTATTTTTATTGGTTTATGTCAAATAATATTTAACACTATAAAATAACCCCTTCATTTATCGATGAATAATGGATTTATAATAAATCAAACTTTTCGCATTAAGTGACAATTACACTTCGTCGTTGTTCGTCTAATGCATCATGCGTCGTTACTAAGCAACATACTTTGCTTTAGGTGCACGGCTCAGTGTAATTCCCGCATTAAAGTGGTTTGATTTCCATATAAGTACGGTTAGCACATGATTGGTGCGACAATATGTCGCTGCGAGATAGACTATCCGTCCCTCTTTAAGTAAGTAAAAGACGGGAAATCTATCTCGCAGCGACATACTGTCGCTCCGAACATGTGCTAAGCGTAAAGAATTGCTTGTGGTTTAGCAAGCCGTAACGTATTACCACATTATAAAAATATGCGAATTTAATATATATGGCAATCGAACAACCTTAATGTTTTATAGTTATAGTAAATGAAACAATTAGGACCTTTTTAACAATTTTATTTTATTACAATTACAATAGTATTTTTCATAGTATAAGCTTTGGAGTATCCCATACAAAATATTAAAATATTCTCATAACTCCACCTACTCCAATGATGTGAATCAGTGGCCCTAGCACATCTTGTGTTTAACAGCAACTTGCACCTACCAGATTCTTTTCGATTGCATAGATTAAAAGGAGATGTGTATCTGTAAGTTGATGTCAAATACAAGATATTCTAGCCCGCCAGTGATCTCCGCCATGAGACACAGTGGCCTTAGCACATCTTGTGTATGAAAGCAACACGCAGCTAGCCATCTCTTTTCGATTATACTGATTAACAAGAGACTGGTAGCCGCGAAAAAGCAGCGTGCTACTGTTAAACACAAGATATGCTAGCCTCCAGACTTATGAATCTATTTAGTCAATCATTTAATTTTCTTAATTTGCAATCATATACCAACTATACATAGTATAGGTAGGTGGGTGAATATCCGAGCGTTTCAACCGCTTAATTTTGGTGGCAACATTCTTGCCGAAGTTTCTATTGGTTACAATGTGCTACTTATCATGTCATTTGAAGGAGGACCGGTACCTTATACTAAATGAAATGACGAAGGATAACATTGAGAAGTTTAGAAACTTCGGCAAAAATGATGCCACCAAAATTAGGCGGTTGAAACGCTCAGATATTACCAATTTAATTAACAACTTGACGCTGGTGTATATAGTTCGTATTTAAAAAATCGGTTTGTTCGACTTATCGGGTTTCACTACGCAACCCTCGTAATGGTCAAGGACCCTATTGGATTCCAATAGTGTCTTCGACTATAAGTGATTCCGTACATGTGGAACCGTGTACATTATTATGAATATTCCTTTTTATTTAAAGTAAGAGTTATGCATTGTTTCCCGACATAAACTTTAGAACCGTAGGTATCCTATATATTCTTAGGACTACGTTTGAAGTGTCCATTACTAGTACTTCTCAACTAAAAGTTTCCAACACTTGCACCAGTGACCATTAAAGTTATCTATCATTCAATATACGGTTAACTTAGCAGACAATTTTTTCATGCGGGTACCTACTATAGCATTAGCGGTTTACTTGTAAGTTATGTTATGATATTCAAAGAATAAAGTAATATTGATAATTAATTATTAAGTACCTACTTAATAATTCATTATCAATATTACTGTTTCCTTTATCCTATATACCTATATAGTAGGGTGGATCGATTTTTTTATTTTCGGGTAATCATAAAATAATCTTTACGAATCGATACTATGCGGCTAGAAAAACAAAAAATATTATGACCATTTTTGGATATTTTATCATTATGGACCCCATATAGAAGCCCGAAGATCGGCCTTATTTTTAAGGTTTTTTTAAGAAAACTCGGATGAGCAAGGATATTTTCTGTTTTAATTTTATGGATAAACAAAATAAGATTGTTTTTCATAAATTTAAGGTTTGTGTGATTTAATTATATGATAATTGTTCGCAGTACCTCCAAAAAATAATTTTCAACTTTGAGGCTCTTGGGGCAGTACTTCCCGAATGATTATCGTAAAAAGATATATTGTTGAAAAAGTTACTTTTTAGACAGGTTATTCCTATAGGGCCGCGTTTCAGAAAATAATGAAAAAAAATTTTTGTCCATGAATACATTGAAGTATGAAAAAAATTTTTTTTTTCGGATTTTTGGAACCGCGGGCCGATAGAATGATAGTCGTAAAAAGTAACATTCTGTAACAATATACCTTTTTCCGATATTCATTTGGTAAGTACTGCCCCAAGAGCCTCAAAGTTGAAAAACAGTTATCGCCGATACTGGTTATAATTTTCATATAATTAAATTGTGCAAATTCTACATTTATGACAAATAATGTTATATTGTTTCTACATAAAAATAAACCCGAAAATATCCACGAACTACTGACTTTTCTTAAAAAAACCTTAAAAATAGAGTAAATTTTTGGGCCTATAAACGAAGTACAAAATAAAAGTAAATCCAAAAATGATCATAATATTTTTTATTTCTCTAGCCACGAAGTATCGATCTATAAAGATTATTTTATGAATTTCCAAAAATAAAAAAATCGATCCACCCTACTATATAGGATATAGGAAACAGGTACTCCTTGGTGTTTGGCAATCGGTACAATTTATAAATACATACATACAAATATATATACGGCACACGCCTGATAAATATCGATGATCTTTATCAATTGAGCTCAGCAGGCTGGTCCAGATGCTTGAAGATGCTAGCGATGCTCATACCCATTCATTTTTTGATCAGACTCTTGAAATGAAATAGCGTACGAGTACAACTTATTTTGGAAGCGTTTATCCTGTTACTGATTGCTATTTCCCAGATAATCAATGAACATGAATAATAATAAGCAGGCCGTGACTTATATACCGGTATTTGGCGTCGAACCTGATACTTACCTCGGAATCTTCCGTATTCTGCTGCTCTACCTTAATTACTTACATATGTACTTCCTCCAATACTCCTTTTACCTGCGAAGTTATAAGTTTTTAAGCGTGTAAGCGAGTCCTAGTTTTGTATTTCATAAATCCTACTGAATGTTGTTATACTCGTACATGTCATAGATACATTGTTAGCGTGATTGTTTCATCGAACCTTATAAGCTTATAACCCTATTTAGGTACACATTACACACATTGTACATATAACAAAGCTAATTTACAAAAATATATTGACGTATGAAATTGTTAGTTAAAATAATGATTAGGAACAAGACCGCCCAACGTCTTCCGTTGTTTGCCTCAGTATTTTTATGGGTCATCTAAAGCCACCAAAGCCACATCCATCCTTCCGAAACCTCTCGAAGAGTGCTTCGAAATCTGGCAACGGCTTACTGCCTGCGTTACATACGTATAACGGAAACAACGCAAAGACTGAAAAGCGATGCCGAGGCTACTAGGATGGAACCTTGCGGGTGTTGGGCGCCGATAATCATATCGATAATACACATATTCCATAATACTCGCCGCAGCATGACGGCGGTAAGAATACATTTCTCACCATCCCAACTCTTCCTGTGCGTATCGTAAACGTCGACTACATTATATAAAGTGTCACGACGACGGAGTTATTGATGATGATGTGTCCATCATCATAGTGGGCACACAACTGAGATCGCCGACCCGCTGGCCTAGCATGGCGATTAAGTATGGGCATTTACCTCCTACTACGTCCTGCGTAGGTATAAGTAATAGAAGTGACTTTTGCCCAGCGATAGGCTGATGTAGTCTGATGATGATGAATACACGTATTCCTCATAGATTGCCACATGATTTAGTCACGTTTTATGTAGCATTTAATACATATAGTCTTGTCCTTAATAATCTTAAAATACACATACCTAAGCCACAACTTGCTGGGTATGAAAAAAGTGGTGGTAAGAAATGACAACTCTGAATTTTCTTAATTTACGTGTACGGAAAATAGTTGCTTAAGTTTTACCTCTATTAAACAAAAACCATTTCAATATAATATGATAAGACTTGACAGACAAATAATAACATAGACAATCCGATGGAAACTTCAAAGGTCCCTTATTGACGGATTTTATATTTACATAGAATAAATAGTAATGTATTCATATAATTATATGCTCTTACACACTTTAACACTACTAAAAGCAGAGCCGACTTACAACATAATTACGTAGGTACCTAAATATTGGCCGGCCAGTCAGAGCCGCCATAGTCGTCTGTTTCTGTCTACGTGTGAAAGAAAGAGATGTTACATAATTGTTGACTTATGCAATATAATATTCAAATGTTTACTATTTCTACTATATACTAATGTACTTAATTGTATAAATAATTACCGTATCGAAATAATCTTCACTTGAACACCAAGAACAACTAAACGTGTCACTAGGTGCTTGCAACGTTAAGAACACC
This sequence comes from Thaumatotibia leucotreta, assembly GCA_025490895.1. Lineage (NCBI taxonomy): Eukaryota > Metazoa > Arthropoda > Insecta > Lepidoptera > Tortricidae > Thaumatotibia > Thaumatotibia leucotreta. The sequence goes on along the minus strand of JALPQI010009787.1, from coordinate 10,015 downwards.
TTTAGGTGCCATGATGTCACCTGTCAAAGCGATTCTCACACTTTTACGTATGGCTTAGGTACATTTGCTCGATTGGGTTCGAACTTTTGGTGTATTTTTTAGCCCTATCTTGTGTAAGATGTAAGGCGTTCAAAGGTAACATGACACCATGAAGCTAACGCTACTCAGGTAATTCAGCTCAAAAGGCACGAACCAAATACGAAGCCGAAGAATCACTAAATTATATTCATAATCTGTAATACCTATTCATTTTATTACATATAACTTAAATATTCAAGAAAACAACAGAAAACGGAATATGTGATTCTCTTAAATATGAAAAAGTAGTAGGTACCTAGTTATAATATATTATACAATAATGTCTGTTTCAATCTTTAACCACAAGAATTAAACCGGCTCCGTTGTAATTATGATCCCAAAAGGCTACAAGATTATACGGAAATGAAATAAGGTTAACATAAATGTATCATATTTTGTGATTGTTCCGTTGTCATCAGCAGTTCCACGTTTGTTATATTATATTACACTATGACAAACAAGTAACCTGATGGTAAACAGCTACTGCAGCTTATAAACGTGGGCACAGTGATGTCACATACGTTTTGCCGACCCTATGTCTCTATGTCGTTAGCAAAAGTCGACAGAAGTCTTGGTGGGCCCCCCATTGAATGCCCGTAGAGTTTTGGTTATGTTACGCAGCAGGAAACCATCACCATTAATAGATAGAGAATGTTAATTTGACTTTAGTTGTCTGTAAGGTATTCATCTCCCACCTCTTTACCCTTCACTTGATAAAAATATATTATTTATATGAATACGCTTGATATGTACATGAACGTACTAAACATCTATGTAAACGTGGATTTCAAGAATGAAATTTTTCAATACTTGAGGAACTTAACTGATTAAAAATCCGTTTAGAAGTTCCCAAAATTCTAGGATTTCCCAACGACCCCGCCATCGGAAATAGTCTCTGACAAAAATCCTGTATTGCTTATTAGTTGCTTAAATTAATGTAAGATCGTCATATAGCGCACCTTCTACGAGTAAATACTTAAATATTGTCAGCTCATGCACCTACACGGGCGACTTCCTTTACTGCTGATAGTCTGCTATTGACACTGGAAACTCTACTTGTCAGCATCCATAACCTAGCTAGCATTGACTATGCCTACGAAACTGGAGGTTAAAGATTCGAATCCCGGCGAAGACGAATATTTGTTCCTTGGTCATGGTTGTTTTCTTGTTATTTCAATATAAGTATATCTTCCTATTTCAGTACCTATAGTATATACAGTGTAGAAATTAAACTCAGGCCCTGGAGGAAAACTACTTTAAATCCTTAAGCTAGCTAATTTTACTTAAAGGAGACATTCCTTTATTCCGCCGTGTGGTGACGGCAGTAAGAATACATTTGTCACAACCCCAACTCCTCGTGCGGGTGTCGTAAGAGTCGACTAAGGGATTGAAGTGTCACTGACCATTTTACAAGATTGATGATGGGCAGCAGCGTCATCATAGTGGACACATTACTGCGATTGCCAATCCGCTTGCCCAGCGTGGCGATTATGGGCATTTACCTCCTAATGCGTCTATACGCATAGTTAATAGGAGAGGCCTACGTCCAGCAGTCGACTAACATAGGCTGATGATGATGATGATGATGATGTATATTGTACCTATCTATTATAGAAATATGTCGTCTATCCACACCACACACACACAATATCGTCACGCATTCGCACAATCTAAGCCTTATTTATTACTTTGGGCCTATCGACTTGTAAAATATTGGTGTAGGTAAATAACATAATCCACATCTATGACAGCCGCAAACGAAATGCGTGTACCAAGTTCTGAGAGTCCCCTTGGTCTTCATCTTCAGTTTCTTCGATTTCTGACAGAAACGTTATTTAAATAAATACAAAATTCGCCATGGACAGGACATGCTTAAGAAACTTCAAAAGATCGCTTGATTTCTCCAAAATGCTAATTAGATCCTGACTTGATTGTTTAACCAATTAAAAAGTATTTTAAATAAAAAATATGTACATATATTCAGCACAGTTACTTCGCTATCGGAAAATTGGCTTTTATTGAATTTTCACCCCTTTGTTAATATACCTACAGCTATAGCTACTCTTGAACATTTCCCCCAGTTCTATAAATACATATAATAGTTACCATAACCACTACGTTTTTCAATTACATTTTCCTCTAGCCTGAAAGTGACTTGCCGCCAAAAGCTCGAATAATGAATAACGAATTAATAACTAATTTCCTAGTGGGAGAATCACTTTGACATCATACGTCATGACAAAACAGATTCTGGGTGAAGACACGACAAGACAATACGCCTCGGAGCTCTTCTAGGTGGACTTGACTTCCCTGCAAACACAACAGAAACGAATAGAAGATAAATAAAATTATTTATTTGTACCCGTACACAATATAGAGATCTCTTTTCTCTTACGATTTTCTAAGATAAAACTAAAAATATGCGCGAATCGACAATGGTTTCCCTTGTAATAAAATTAAATGTGAAACGATCGTTTATTTATCAATGGTAAAAGATAGCACTTGTATACTTTTGTTGTAGACATTAATTACATGACGGCTTCCATAATTTAGTCGATAATCAGTAGTCACCCTGCTTGCGAAGCGAGGTTCGAATCCCGGAGGGTGCATCTCTTCGCGTAAGTAGTATTTATAACAAAAATATTGGTTCCTCAGTCATGGTTCTTTTCTACGTATTTAAGTATCTAATACATATATACCAAATATACATATCCTCCTTTAATTAGTACACAAAACCCAAGCCTTAATGGAGCTTACCGTGAAACTCTGTAGATTTGTGTATGAATGCTTTATGACGTTCATTTATATTTTGACTATTTTACGCAGTAGGTATGAAAACTATTTTACACTATACTTCTTAGGTACTCACATTTACCTGTGGTTATACTTTCGTAAGATACCTTAACGAAATATTTAGATTAAAAAAGGCAAGTTGCCTTGATGCATATTTATAGAACACACAGATTGATGCATTATATAGTACATTTTTGTTTACATTACTTACGAGTACATACTATTTCATAGAATCTTATATTCAAAGCTAATCTAAGCACGGACACCGTTTACCAATTTTTCAATACCAAGGATGTATACCTACCACCTTTCCTGGAGGAGCTATTCTTCATCATAATTAAAGTTCTTGACGAAGTATTCCACTGTCCGTTTCATATCTATCTCATCTTGCCTTGAATGTAGTTCACCATTGTTGACTGATTAATTGCATTTGCTCTTCGATGTGCATGTAAAAAGTAAATAATATATTAGTAACTTAAGAATTTTAAGTGACTGGCCAGGTGGCCAGATATAGCACAGAACCGGGATGAATAGAAGAAGAGGGGGGAGGCCTTTGCCCAGCAATGGGACAGAATGGGCTTATAATAATAATAATAATCGGGGGCAGCTTGTGGCGAGCTGACGGTGAGTGGCGACACCGCGGACCCCTATTCCAGAGGGCCCTTTTATATGGCCCTCGCCTCTGTGCTTGCCTTGACCGGCCGGCCAGAGTGGATTCGCAAGAGCGGGACCTATGCTCCAGGTTGGAAGTGTAAAATGTCATAACGCCGGCGGCCCTTGAACGGATTACCGGGATCTGGCTACCGCAGTCTCACCTCTCGACAACCTCAAAGCCGCTCTGAAATGTTGCGCTATTGTCGCACTGTGCGTGCGGCCGTTTGTAGGGCCCACTAAATGAGTTGGCGAGTCACCACCTGCCTTTTTACAATTTTGAGACTGATTGTCACGGCAGGTGTCCGCTAGTCTCCTCCCATAACCCAGTATCCAGTCCATCCATTATACCAACCATAGCCCAAGACCTTAGTTTCCATCGCAGTCACAGTGCTGCACTGCAATAGTCTTTGCACCTGGCGGGGACCATCTCCGGACGTATCATATTGTGCGCTCGGGGATGGTATCCGCCACGTGTATCCCTTGCTTTTAGATTATTTGTCTTAAAAGGCCTCTGCGCTGTTGGCTTCGGCCCCACGTATGCCTCCCAAAGGTCCGAGACCCCATGGTCCCGAGATAAGGTAAAGACGAACAATAATAATAATAATAACTTAAGACTAGGTTGATTTATACATATATACTAGACTATACTTGACTTGAGTAATATAAAATTATACAAATTGATCGCCATTTTAAATGGTAAATGCCCTTTACTATTGCAATAATTGAAACATAAATACATTGTCATTATGGTCATTGTAGAAGATGCGTGATAAGTAGTATAATAATCACAGCGACATTACTCAAATGACTCATCATAAAAACAATCAAAATCTAGTAACTTTGTTCAAGTAAGTAGGTACCTATGAATATATGTATAGGTTACCTGTAAATTCTTGTATTATTGGAAATGGGGAAGTTTATAAGAGATTTCAAAAGAATTAAGATACTTTCAAATAACGATATTTCGTTCACTAGTCCTTTAAAATTTATTAGAAACCGCTTCGGTATGGACAGACGGACGGACCAGCACATAGGTACTATAACATAATATATGCATAGATATGTATTTTTAGAACTAGGAAAAGGACGGATGTATGACATTGATGGCATAAAATCATACCTATCTAGTACCAAACACTGCTTAGCATATTAGGACTACTAAAATTACAGGTTTCGGGTTTACGGCAAATGTGCCTACAACGCTCAAGAAAATGATGATGCATTGACCGTAAATTGGTACTTCTACTTCGTTTTTGGTATAGTAACTTAAATTGAAAATTCATACTATATCATAAATTAAACGGTGTTAGATTTATGTGTAACAATATTCTACTCTGTAATACCTAGTAATATTGCCTGAGAAGCTGGAGGTTTATAGTGTTAAATCAAATAAAGTACCTATACACATACATTGGCCGTCTGGTTATGGCAGTAAGAATACATTTGTCACCACCTTAACTCCTCCTGTGTGTATCGTAAGAGTCGACTAAGGGATTGAAGTGTCACTGACCTTTATTTTATAAAAGATTGATGATGGGCAGCAGCGTCATCATAGTGGACACATTCCTGCGATCGCCAATCCGCTTGCCCAGCGTGGCAATTATGGGCATTTGTCTCCTAGTGCGTTTATACGCATAGTTAATAGGAGAGGCCTATGTCCAGCAGTGGACTATCATAAGCTGATGATGATGATGATGACACATACATACTTATACCTACACAGATACTTGCCATCTACAATAAACTCACTTGAAAAACATTAGACTTCAGTCATTCATAATCTAGTTTATGTTTTAGTAGGTATTAGTTTCGAGTACAAGAACATGGGGATGCATAATGAACCTGACATAAATAAGACATTATTCCGTTACGTTAAGTCGATTTGTGTAAGATGTCCCAACATATTTATTTATTTATTTTACACCTCGGCCTAGGTAGGTTACAAATCACTTATATATTATTGAGATAAGAAAACTTAATAAACTAGTCCTTTCAGAAGTATGTATGTACTAGTATCGAATCGAATTCGCTATGTGGTTGCGGTTGCCATATGATGACGGCAATAAGAATAAATTTGTCACCACCCCAACTCTTTCCGTGGGTGTCGTAAGAGCCGACTAAAGGATTGAAGTGTCACGGACCATTCATTGATAGAAGATTGATGATGGGCAGCAGCGTCATCATAGTGGACACATTAATGCGATCGCCAATCCGCTTTCCCAGCGTAGCGATTATGGGTATTTACCTCCTAATGCGTCAATATGCTAATGGGATGTATTTGTGATAGCCTGACGATGATGATGAGAATCGAAGGAGACCACGTTGCCAATAAAACCTTAGAACCTATTCACTGGCATTGGACATTTGTACTTATTTATAAACTACTACTACTTATTTTAAGTATTTTAACAGGATGCGTTATTAGATACTTCTCACCATTGTGGAATGTGAAGTCTGAACTATCTTATGTAGCATAATAATAGCTCACAATCTTATTTCCTATAATTAATTAGATAATTCGATTGATAATTATTCGGGCATGGTGCGATAGAACAATCCTATTCATATAGAAAACCTAAGGCATTTATAAGCATGAACCTAAATAGCATACCATACATACACAGGTACTAAATGAGGGATCACATACCTTCCTTTTTTCTTAAGGCTATCAAAAAAATCTGATCAAAGGTTTTCATAGCTGGAAAGACAAACTGGCAGACAACATTAGGTCCTAAGTACAACTATGTGTATTATTTTACATATGAGGTTCTTTACTTTTTAAAAGACCTTCCTATCAATATGATAACAAAATTATAACACTAGTTTTGACTGCTTTTACCCCTTCCTTTACATTCTAATGAGTATTACTAAACTAAATAATATACTTTACAGAAACCACAGCCAAATTGAACTAGAGTAATTGTGTTGTCTAGTTGGTGATTCAAGCAGTCAGAACTCCATGATGAGGATGCACTGCGTCGGCGATGGAGGAATTGTCGTATCTTCTGTCCCATTTGTCGTCGTCGTCTACCTCTGGCTACAGCAGCTGCTTGCCATCAGAAGGCTTGTATGCTTTGCTTATTTGCCACCGTAATAATAAAAAAGTCAAAATGTAAGATGCCTAGGTCCTACCAACCAACTACATTTTCATCACCATCATATCAAAATCCTAGAATATGTAGCTACTTACTCTGATATCCATCCTATTTGATAGCATTAGTATGACTTACACTTATTTTACAATCATGTAAACGATTACTTAGTTATCTAGAATTACCCTATTGGCAGTGAGCACGACGCCCTAAAGTATTCCACGTGATATGTTTTAATCATATCGAGCAGTTATGTAGTACATCGTGCTCGTTATTTTGTTCTGCTGTATTATGACAGCATTTTGAATAACTAATATTACGTAAATAAATGGCTACACTGATATCTGTAAAAGTATTTTTATAATAAAATGCCCTAAGCGTGTGTGATGCCGCTGATGGCAATAAGAATACTTTGTCACCACCCAACTCTTCCCGTGGGTGTCGTATGAGTCGGCTAAGGGATTGAAGTGTCACTGACCATTTATTTATCGAAGATTGATGACTCCCATCCGCTTGGCCAGCGTGGCGATTATAGGTATTTTCCTCCTAATGCGTTTATACGCATAATTTCAGCAGTGGACTATCATAGGCTGATGATGATGATGATGATGGGCAGCACCATCATCATAGTGGACACACTACTGCGATCGTCAACCCACTTGCCCCGCGTGGCGATTATGGGCATTTACTAGTAATAGGAGAGGCAGGTGACAATTAATATATTATTATACCGATTCATTTATACTAAATATACTGAGATATGTATAAATGTACTCACCGTAAGGATGTAAATCATGTCATTAAATATTATAAAAATATTGTCATGTGTATAATCTTGTCGTTCAGATACATTATTCATTATCTAATGATGATCGTCAATATAATTTATAATTTTTATAATTTATATGTAGTTTTGTTTAACAATATAATAATTGATTCACGTCATCTGTCATTATGTCAAGTTTGCTTTTTTTATTTAAAAAAAGGCGTTTGTCACCCTTGTTTCATCGGCTTGTCATATTTCTCCATGTCATTTCTTCAATTGCTATTTTTGGCAGCACAATCTATCGATGAGTAGCGGAACCAAAACTTCGTGAAAACAATAATAAACTTATAACACTTTTTTTTTAAATAACATGAACCCTGCATGCCATTGGGTGTTGGTGCCATACAATGAAATAATGTCCTAATTAAGAGCTTTAAAACGAGGTATATCTCAACCGTAGGTATACATTCATGGGACACGGTCCATACAATAATGCCTATTCTTCTTTCTCGGGTATTTGCAATCTGTTTCTGTGTGCGTCCGGCGTTGGAAAATTTCATTATTTTTTCTTTGGTATATGACATCTAATATTTAAAATATACTGGGATTTTCCCAAAAATAATAATTTCATAGTAAACAGTATACTTTTTGTTTTTCTCAAAATAATATAATATTAAATTATATTACTGATTTTAACGAAGTGCGTTTAAAACTTACACATTTGAGACCTTAAAAATACATTATTTTCATTTTAACATTAATCAATTCTTAAAATAAACGCATTTTAGCAGTCGAACGAGACTCTTCATTATTTTGTTACAAGTCACAAGCGACAAGTGTATAATACAACCTTCGAAAAACAAAATGACTGTTCAATGCCTACTAGTACATGACGTTTAGTTGTATTTTTCAATTATGACACTTGTAAAATCTCTAGTATCCCCACTCTTGTAATAATTTATATAGATGCGTCAAACGAGAACTTGTGAAAAATATTGATTTAACAGCGTTGCCATGGATACACACTTGTAATACAAGGCTTGTAATGTACGAGAAATAGGCCCCTGGGGCCTATTTCTCGTACATTACAAGTTCACAAGTCTACAAGTTTACGTATAAAACTCAATTACACAAGTGTGGTTTAATTCTGTTTCTCTAACAAATGATTCTACAAGTGCTACATGGAGGTAGCACTTGTAGTAATCATAGAGTAAAAAAGAGGTTTATTTACTAAGCAAAGTGGAAACGCAATGGCCATTATAAATGTTATGTTAATGTCATTGTCACTCATGTGCATCATAATCTTCATAAGAAGAAAATACGTCCTTTTAAAATTTAAGTGACAATATATGTCATCTACTATTCTTCAATAAAATGGCCGACTTGTGTCTGGCATGTGTCAGGGGAATGTATGTAGTGTATAAAATACAAGTAGTTATGAATAGCGTTTCTTAAAAATATTAATCACAAGTGTAAAATCAACGTCAGTTTCGTCAGTCACTCTTAGAATGTTTACAAGCCCTAGGGTGTCCGTATTTTTATATGATAAGGTGAATTCGTTAATAAATTACGCTAACCTTTAATAATATATTGTTTTGTTTTTGTGAAATAGCTCAAATTGTATTCTTAAATATTTTTTTGAGTTAATAATGACATCGTGATTTACACGAAAGAATGCAAAATCAATACAAGTAGTAATAATGATGTCTAAATGCTACACGTACGTATGTATATTAAAATGGTCGAAATTAGAATTGAAATGCCCGATAATCATAGCAATAAATAGCTTAAATATTAATTTTTATTTTACTAAAGACATCTAGCGACCAATAGAATAATCAAATTGGCGGCGAGTAGGTGAACTAGAATCGTCAAATGCTTCGCATAACGCTTATGTCTATGGTTTCAAAACTGTGTATGCGGTCCTAGTACAACTGGTGATTGACAGTAGCTCGCGGCCTTCATAGGGCTACCCGTCTCTTTTTTATCAATACAATCAATAAGGGACTAGTAGCCCGTGAGAAGAGCGCGTGTTGGTGTTGCGCATAAGATATTATGCTAGCCTGATGCCTACGTTACTCTAAAATATGTATCAGTCTCAATTACTATGTATTTCTATCCTGTATGTATATGCCCCAGCAGCACCACAACGTGATAAAGCTTACAACGAAAAGAGAGGCATAGATTTTGGAACTACTCTTACGGTTTTATAAGCATGCTGTACCTAGATTTGTATTTTTATTGGTTTATGTCAAATAATATTTAACACTATAAAATAACCCCTTCATTTATCGATGAATAATGGATTTATAATAAATCAAACTTTTCGCATTAAGTGACAATTACACTTCGTCGTTGTTCGTCTAATGCATCATGCGTCGTTACTAAGCAACATACTTTGCTTTAGGTGCACGGCTCAGTGTAATTCCCGCATTAAAGTGGTTTGATTTCCATATAAGTACGGTTAGCACATGATTGGTGCGACAATATGTCGCTGCGAGATAGACTATCCGTCCCTCTTTAAGTAAGTAAAAGACGGGAAATCTATCTCGCAGCGACATACTGTCGCTCCGAACATGTGCTAAGCGTAAAGAATTGCTTGTGGTTTAGCAAGCCGTAACGTATTACCACA
>JALPQI010009786.1:0-52090 GCA_025490895.1 Thaumatotibia leucotreta | reverse complement strand
GGTTTTGGGAAATTAAGTCCATTTTTAAGATAACTACCTCATCACGATACGATCACTGGAAACACTGAGTGCAGCATTGGTATACATATACCTACGTCATAATATTTTTTTAAACAAATTAATTGTTGTTGTTGTCGTAAGGCACCCCTGAGGTGCAAAGGGCCTTCACAAGATCGCGCCATGCCTCTCTGTCCTCAGCAACAATTTTAGCCTCCCTCCAGCTTAGGCCAACCGTACGGAGCTCTTTTAAGACGGATCGCTGCCAGGAGTGCACTGGTCGTCCAGGAGGTCGGCTGCCGTAGGGCGATCTCCAATCAAACGCGATGTAGGCGTTGTTTTGCTCTCCTCTCCGGATAGTGTGACCTATCCACCTCCCTTTCCTGGAGGCAATCTCGATGCCTATAGGTGTATGACGGCATATAGCCCACAGGTCTTCGTTCCGGATGGTGTTTGGCCAGAAGATGTGCAGTATTGATCTGAGCGACTTATTGACAACAAACTACACGAATAAAATGTACCTAGTACCCAATACAATTTTTTATGGCGCTCACTTTTTATACTTTCTTATTTATCGGAGAGGTCAAAGTTATATTACAAGGTTTCCGGGACGGGTTCTGATTTTTATTATTTTTCTTCGCCTTTCCACGACATTCTCTTTGAAGTGAAAGAAGGTATTAAAATTTCGTTACAAAATTCACATCGCAGGCAGCTTATTAAAAAAATAATGGTTGCTAAAAAGCTCAGGTTTTTTTTATGCTATGTTTGTTTGTGGCCAGTACCTAATTTATACTAAGTGAATACAATTTTTTTTAGTACAGATGGTGCCTTTTGTAGGCTCTAGTGCGAGACGTGTGTCATTTTACGTGTGTCATTTCGGAGGGCCATCTGTACTAAAAAATGTCGTACGAGACACGTGCAAAAAGGAAATTCGTAAATCGCGTCCATTTGAAACACTCCCTTCGGTCGTGTTTTAAAACATCGCCACTCGTTTAGGGTTTCATGTTTTTCGCATTTGTGTCGTAATGTACGTTTTTGAATGTTTTCAGGAAATCGAATGTTTAGCAGTTTATGGCTCATTTTACATTGGACGTGCTTAGTATATACAACACAACCAAATTAACTTGAACCGCAAAGTGCTAAACATTCAATTTCCTCGCTCTCCTCCTATTTTAAATATTATAACTTTAACAAATATAATGTACACATCAATGATACTTTTGTATTGTATTCTGAAGCCCTACCATGAACTGTCGCTACGTTATTAACACGTGTTTATTTTCTATCCATGCCACTCGTACAGTCAGGGGCAAAAACATATATACAATTTTAGACCTTATGCTCCAGACATAAGTAAAAATGTGTACAGATATTTTTGCCCTTGACTGTACTCGCATATTTAATGTCCCAGCCTGATAGAAAGTAAGCGCGCTACTGGCCATTTTCCGCAACACGACATAAAAACGTGTATTTTGCGTAGTTCCCATCACTGGCCCAATCCTTGGGAACTTCACATAAGTACACCTTAGAATTTCTTGGCAGATGTTCCTTATGTTTTCCTTCACCTTAAAGCAGTTTTGAATATCTAATATTGAACATACAGATACTTATATGCCTACATGTAAACGACAATGAACAAGGATCAAGTATTTGTGACAAACACGCAAAAAATACCCCAAGAGACCCATAAGCTAAGAACAAAGTTCAAAAATTATGCTTGTAATATTTCTGCGTCACTTTTCTTAATAAAAATAATATAATAACGCATATTCTGAAATGATACTAGGTCGTTTTAAGGTGTTTTATATCTTTGAAAATGATGCCACACAATGTGTTTTTGTAATGGTCTATTTAAATTATGCACATAGGTAAATAAAAAGGAAATATTCGGGTTGGTTTTACTTAATAAGATAAGAAGACAAACGAAACAATAATATGTAATTAATTATTTATTTACATCGTTACTTACCTAAATTATATTACATGGCCCGTTAAGGGTAAGTACTCAGACCTATATTTTCGAACTAATAGACTTATTTAATCCTCTAGTACGTACGTACAAAATAAATTTAAGTAAATATCGCATGTTTATTTTCCTTAACTTACTTACGAATATTGACTATTATTATTCTCTAATAGATATCGTCACAATATGTTTTAGTAGTTAACATCGCTTTTTAGCTATTTATTGTAATTCTTAAATATTTTTAAGTTGGCAAACCAAACCGGCATGTTCCATGGGCGGCCGACTTTTCCCGCGCAAGTGAAGGGTCCACGGAAAAAACAAGTCCAGTGTTAAAAAAAATCAGGGCAAATTCTCACTCTATTCTGTTAAAAGTAAGGTGGTTTTTTTTCTCTAATTTGAATTGACTTGACATGTTATTTCCGTGGACTCTTCAAGTATAGATACCTAGGTATTCCGTAGTTTCTACAACGAAAAAACTGTAGGTAAATAAATATGGCTGACAATAGCATTTACTATATTTTACACATATCGTGAAACACGTTCGTTTTTAGGTTAATGCTAATATTAATAATCAATAATTTTAAGTTAAAACGTATGGGAACTCATGGTTTAAGGTTTTAAATTGGTGATAAGACCAAGATTGTGTTCAGAATGTGAGTGATTATGGAATAATGTAAGTTTTTGATTTCTGCTGGCGCACCGAATAAGTAGATAGACATATCTACTTACTAGGGTGCTTCTTATTTTTGCAATTTTGTAGGATGTTCGAACCAATAAAGGAGCTCTTTGCTCTCCCGATTGCAATTTTCTATGGGGCACCCTCTCATTTTGATATTTGATAAGTAAACCATATTTATTTATTTTTTTCAATTATTAATTATTATCAACAAAAATTAGTGGTCGCTACCGAAAAAACGACTAATCATTTTGCCTTTTTGAACTTCGTACTTCGGTTCCAGCTCCTTTATTGGTTCGGACATCCTACAAAATTGCAAAAATAAGAAGCACCCTACTACTTGCCATAACGAGCGGATTTGTTAAATATTATCTATGACAATATGAACCTAGTCAAGCTTGAGGTAGCTTGAATGAAACGTTCAGTAGTACCTTCACTAATTTCCCGACCTTTTACAACTGATGCCAATTCTTGTCTATTTATATGACAAACAGGTATCTTCTTGAATTGCCGGCGGTTTTGTGGAAGATTCTACAGTAGTTTCACGATGACTACACAGTATCCTTGCCGGATCTATACATGTCGCTGATGATCCTCTCAATAGGGATGTCTCCTATGGTGGCTCTGAAGAACAGTTCGACGATGGCGTCGCTGGGCACCCGCCTCATGCTGGGCAGGAGTTGCAGAAGCTGGCTGGCCCGGGATGTATCCAGCGGGTACGTTCTTAAGGTGTACTGGAAAATAGAGACTTTTTAGAAACCAGCATAACCTTCGGCTTTATTGTCTGGATCAAAAATTGCTGCTTAAAAGTCTGTCTCACGAATCATGCCTGACAAGGCGGGGCGCAAACGGTTTGTAATATTTATAGACTGGCAACGTACTCATTGGTGGAAGTAGGTACATACTTATAATATAAATATGAACCAGTGATATGCAAGGAGTGTTAAAATCACTGGGAACAGGAATTATTAGTGCCTGGAGCCTGATTAACGTTCCTTTCTACTGATAATCCTTCACCTGACGCCAATTTCTGAATTAATTGTGATACTCAAACAGAGTTCAAGTAGCATTGAAACAGAGTTGATGTTTTAAGAAATAATGTTAAACTCACCTCGTTGAGAACGACTTGCGAATGATCTTGCAACGCAGCAACTGCTGGCAAATCCTGTAGTCTCCTAAAACCATGGCCATCCTTCTCGCCAACTGTCCGGAACAATGCCAGAGCCCTCAGACACGAAAACTCATTGCTATCGGGTCGAAGCTTCGCCACGTCATTTAGCACCTTTTCGAATTCCTCCACTTCTTTTTCAACTGCAGCATTCTTGAAATTCATTAGCACTTTCAAGTCCAAAGGGTATAAGAACTGGGCGGAGCCTATGATGAAGAGATCGCGCCATGACTCCTCAAGGAGAAGCAGTCTGTCGGGTAAGGATAGAGATGTGAACGCTGGGACGTTTTTCGCCCATTTCACGTTCATGAAGAGGAGTCGTGCTGCAGCTTCGCACATTGCCTCAGGATCTGATGGGGTCAAGAGAGATGGTGTGATAGGTGGAGGGGAGGGAGCTTTAGGAGGGCAATGACTTAAAGGCATCAGATTAAGCCTGTTGTACGCGTATGGGTGGAAGAGCGTCATAGGCGTAGGCGGTAGCATAGTGTGCTTTGGTAGTGCTAAATCTAGAGCTGGTGGCGTCATGGTGATGTCTGTTGAAGGCATAGCCGGGTCTTTGAGGAAGAGTGCCATTTGTCGCCGGATGGTGGAGTTGCGGGGACCGCGCTCATGCTGGACTGCTGTTGGGGAGAAAAAAAATGTTTATTTAATTAAATAATCAAAAGGATTTTATTTTTATGGCTTACTATAAACAAAGAAATTGAGTTATGCTACTTTTGAACATTTTGATTCGTGACGAATGATTATATATATGCGGAGTGCTTCATAACCTTCTCGAATAACATCTTTCTTATTCAAGAAATGCTAACTTACCATCTTTGTTCATCCCAGCATCTAAACACTTGGAGAGCCTGCACGCACGGCACTGGTTCCTATGCGCCTTGTCAACCAAGCATGCGCCTGGGCTGCGGGCTTTGCACGCATATCGTCGGTCTCGGCGAACGGAGCGCTTGAAGAATCCAGCGCAGCCGTCGCAGGCGAAGACGCCATAGTGCTTCCCTGAAGAGTGGTCGCGGCAGACGGCACAGGGGACGTCGTAGAGTATACGGCCTGGGGAAAGGAGGAAACTTTAAGCTTCGGTGTCCCGTTGATACCTCCATCTCCAAGTGACACATTGTTTGGGAAAATATTTCTACGTGCGTCACCAAATGGAAACTGTGGCCTTACTCCTACTCTACGAAATTCGATCGTTACACGAAACGTGACTCGTTGATTTCGTAGAGGGGGGGATATAACAGCGAATGCACTTTTGGTCTGCATGCACCTTTACTTGTCTGCATACAATGGAGCAATTTGTGTTTGATATACTTAGATTATGTGAAATGGTTATCTATAGATGTCGATTAGCAGTATTTAGCGGTTTTCCGTGATGGTTGCCTAATTGGAACGCTTTTATAGAATAGAGGAAAGAGGTATATCATTTAGATCGATGTTGAAATCACAAGGATTATGTGAAGGGTCCACGGAAACAACATGTTTAGTCAATTCAAATTACAGAAGGAAAAACTACCTTATTTTTAACCGAAGAAGGTGTGAATTTGCCCTGATTTTGTTAAGCTCTGGACATGTTTTCTGTTCAAGTATTACATATATAAAGATATTTATGCGTCCACTGTTTTACCTTACTTATTTGATTGTATTAAAGTCCAAAAGTGGACACATCTCTTTGTAGTTGACTAGACAAGTATGGTAAGATTTCTTTTTCGTATTTAATACATAGTTCAGTTTGATATGCCTCTAGAAAGAGGTAAATTAATGGGTTGGTTCAAAAATCGATGTAACATTTTCAATTCCCCACACTCAATCTCAAGTCCTTAAACATCGATAACACTTAAAACTAAACGTTCCCATTACAAAACAAAACCAAAGTCCTTAAACCGAATCACATAACGGTTTTAAAAAGCAATAAATCAGAGCTTCGTAAGTGTCACAATTATGTGAACACGGGGGCATACGCCCCGCCCCGACTCGCCCCCTTCAACAACTAACGTCGCATCCAAAAGGACGTATGTGTCTATAACGATCCATGTAATGCACGCCTTTTTGTATCGCATGACATAATGTGGCCGGACTTATTGAATGCAAGTTTAAAAACCGGCAATTAGAATGCGCTTTTAGTTTTCAGTCTTGGGCTTTTATTGATTGTCTGACATATTGGAGTGTGAATGGTGGTAGTAAATAGTCAGCTTTGTCACAATATCTATAAATAGAGGTATAGATCAATGTGTTCTTTATGAAAGTCGTATTTTATTTTTTTGTTGAATATATGTATAGTTAATTTGTTTACGCTACCTACTATAGTTATAGACTAGTTAGTTTGTAGAACTTTACGCACGCACGTGAAGGTCTACAGTGCTCTGTGTACCCTGACGTATATATCAGTCTTTGACGTTTACCTGCGCTGCCGATATACATATTAGTCATTGGCTTCCAAACGGTTTTTTTACTAATTTAAAAATAAATGTAAATATAACTCGTAACCTTCCATAAGATTGCTTCTGCACTCTCAATTTCAATTAGTCCCTTTAAAAAAAACTAAGAATCGAAACCTAATTTAATCTCGCCAAAATTTCATACCGACTTCCCAAAAAAGTCATCTGAGCCGTCAATTCAACGAATTCCAATGCATTTTTTCAAGCTCGTACGATCGCAAGCACGGTCCCACGAGGAAGATAATACGTCTTTATACACAACGAGTATTTAGGCAAGTCACAAAGGCATATCCATTGAATGGCATCCAAAGAATACGCACTTGCAAGGCAGGAAGCGCGGTGTCTGGTTCAAAAAGAAAAAAAAACACCATAGACAATCCTGAACCGACTCGAACAATTTAATACGTCTTAAGCAAGATAATGACAGATCCAGGGACTTCAAAAAAACCCATTGCGCAGTGTTAAACACGACTTTGCTGCTCAACATTAAAGATTAAATTAAAATGTATGCGTGATTGCCTTTAAAGAGTCCGTTTAGGAGTAAATAAAAGTTTTTGGCATTCAATGGCGATGGAGTTTATTTGAATTTGATTTTTGATGAAGTTATGACATCTGCCGGTGTCGAGTAATTGTTGTACAGTCAATATTGGTGTGCGAAAGTTTTTATTTTTATAGAAAGATAATATTATATGAGATTTTGAGGGGGGTTCCTTTACCCTGTTAATTTGTAGGTGCGTATAAAACAATAGAACAAAAAGTAATTCAATCAATCAAATATAAGTAATTTTTTTTATTGATTTACCCTGATATGCTTTGTTCATTTACTTTAACAAATGTGTGTGAGTTTAGTAAAACGTCCCAGTTTGTCGTTTGCCATAAAGCCGCTTTGTCGGTTTATTTATATGAAGATACAAGTAAATCTCGTCTTTATGGTAAGCGACAAAGTGGGACGCTTTACTAAAAACTAACACAAATGTGGAATATAACATGATGAGTAGGTTAAAGCTGTGTATTTCGGTGCGCAATTCTCCGTTAATCAGCTACGTACTGATCCCTCTTCCTTTACAATGGTCCAACATTAATTTAAGGTTCATTATTAGCCCATAAACAAACCCTAATCATCCTTGTCGATGGTATCACCTTCACCCCGTGTGACCGGTCACCTGTGTCCCAACATTGCGTGACAGCAGACAAACTTGTTTGTGCCAACGGTCAAAATTGGAACCAACTCCCCCTACATACTAATCTCATGATGACTATTGCACACTAGCGCCATGATGAGTAGTGTTGATAAATTTGTAATTAGCAAGCTAGGGATGGGTTTAAATATTTTTAAAATTTGGATGGGAACATCCTATCGCGTGATATTTAGTGGCAGATTGCCGCGTTGTGAGAGAATTGCCGATGATTAATGTTGCATGATACTGCGTGGGATATTTGCACCCCTCTTTGTTAGTGAAATGATCATCAATTTTAAACAATGTTAGTTAATTGTTAGTTCGATAACAAGGTAAAAGTTTGTAGGTTGGAGGAAAGAGAAGAAAAAACTCACTTTAAAATTTAATAAAGTGAACTTATTGTGAAAATACAAATCAAATTATTTACTAACTAAATATTTTGATTTGTACTTTTTATTTTTCCCAGTAGTCTAATATTTATAATTAATAAAGTGAGTTAAATATATGTATTATAATATTAAGTAAATGTGTTGTAAATTTTTCATGAGCGAATATTATATTATATTCCCACCGATAAACTTAGCTATTTTCTGCCAATTATTTAAATACATTTTCGGTGCATTGATATACGGCTTCTATTTACCTTACTTGATTAAATTGATTTATAATAAAAACGGAATGTGTATCGAAAATCTATTTGTTTATAACAATAATCAAGTAGATTTTATCACTTATAAAAATTATACCATAAACAAAACATAGATACTTCCTAAAATATTACCCTAGAGCCCCCTATATTTTTTTAAGTTAACTTTTAGTATATTACATAGTAGGTATTTTATTTAAGCTAACATAGTATTTACATTATCAGTATAATTTATAGGTAATCACTTATGAAATTGGCGTTTTGTATGGAGAATTTTGTGAAGAGTCTATTTTTCATACAATTTTGTGCATAATTTTTAGATGTCAAAATCAAAATAAACCAAATGTTACCTGTAGCGTCCACACTTCGAAGGCGTGATTTGTAAATCTCTATTTTATAAAACAAGGTACTACTACTATCACTATCATACATCATATCATACATATCTATTCGAAACAAATGAACCGGCAGCATATGGCAAGAGTTGTTTTCAAAGCTTATTGTTGAACATTAGGTACTTATGAAAAAAAAAACAATTAGTGTGGCAAGTGTTTGGCAAGAGTTGTTTGCAAGACTTATTGTTGAACATTACTTACGAAAAAAAAAAACACTTTGTTACACAGTGTACGGTTGAAAAACCTTAAGTTACTCTTTAGATACTAAAATTAGGGACCAACAAAAGTCTATGTCCAAAAACGCCAATTTCATAGGTATGACTGGAGATCGGAACTATGGGTGCAAAACTTTAACAAAACTTGTCAAGTGGACTTGACATAGCACATACATCTATAAAATATACATATCTACACACCCACACATTGTAAGTTTAAGATTCCGAGATACGTAGGGGATAAAATTGGATACAGATTTTTCAATAGTATGCGTATTTTTCTTGGCTAAAGTGTTCCCATAGTGTCAATTTTAAAGTTTTGTTACAGTTTTGCACCCATAGTTCCGACCCCTAGTTATGACCGAATAAAATGGGGTATTTACCATGTAAATTCGTATTATTCAACACTCGATATTTCGGCACTGTTACAAATGCCATCTTCACGGAGTAACTGACATGCTGCGAGTTACGTTATAGTCTACCCACACATGGTAGCGATTTAGCGATCTACCCTCATTCTACGTCGCTTGTTTCGCAGCTATGCTATTCTCTTATTGACACATTCGACGCTGCGTTCGTCAACGAGCTCGATGTCGAGACAGCCTTGTCTAAAATCCTAGCTGTTTGATTTGACATTAGGAATCGAGGCTGTGAGCGAGCTTGTGGGCGAGTTCGTCGCTGTTTTTCGTTAGAAAATACGAAGTTCATACATTAAACGTCAAACTTTCGACGCAATGTAGTTCCAGCTCACGCCGCATTCGTCGCCGAGCACTAGTGTCGTTTAAAGTACATTAGTGAATACCATTTTTAGGCTCGACGCTACCGCAGCACTGACACAGCGCTGACAGCAAGGCGGTTTCCTTAGTGAATAACACTGCAGGGTCTCCAACCACTACCACCGGCCTTGTTCTCACTTGAAACTCGATTACCAATTCATCACTAAGATACACGACAGTCACGGTATACTCCATTTCAAATACCATGGGCCGATGCCACTTCAAAGTTTTATGTGGCATCGGGCCATGGTATATGAAATGAGGTATATCACCTCGCTTGTTTTTTGAGCAGCCTATTTCGATTATTGACATGACTTATCATAGGACGCCAGACACTCGACAATTTAAGCCCACCAGTAAATAAATACCGTTTTAAAAGTAATACCTCGTTGTAACCATACCTACTAATATATTATTTTTCTTTTTTTATTTAAGTATTAAACATTAAATTTACTCCACACTGCATAACAGTTTATTGGCACAGTATAGAAAACTTTCTAAATGTTATCGTGACATTCAAATGTGCATATGTTTTGCTATTGTTTCTTATGCCCATACTTTAATAAAATGTACTCCGTGAACTTGTTGGCCTACTATTTTTTTTCACAGCACCCAGGCCTACTATTGCGAAAATCTAAATTCGTAAATTTCGACGATTTTTCTCTCTCACTCAAACGAAGGCGTCATTAGAGTGAGAGGGAAAAATCCTCGAAATTTACGAATTTCGTTTTTCGCGGTGGGGCCGCAGGCTCAAATTAATTGTTGCCAGTCAGAAAAACAAACGAGAGTTGTCATCGCGCAGATGCGTGGGAGTCGACGGCAAATTAGCCGTATGCGCATCTCGTTATCGGGAATGGGGGCCGGTATTAACAGGTATGGGAAAGTTTGTTTTTTTTTACATGAATGTGTTTTGGTGCATTTTTATCTGCCAGCCGTATATTAGCAAATCAACTTAGCGGCTTAAAACGGTACGAAATGTACATTTTTGAAATATTCCGTCTTTTATTATAAAATTATAGCGCATGTTCGGAAAATAACAGCCTGTGAGATACATGGGTATGCCTTGCTGCCAGACGACTCAGCAGATTCTACGTTGTATCACATATAAGGTATAATATACATATAGCTGGGTATTTAATTATGCGTGTAGGGGTAAATCCATGTAACTGTAATGAAAGTAGGCCTGGGCCAACGACGTACGAAATTGTTTTCTTTTAAAGTATTCTACAATATTAACTTCAATAAAAAAATACACCCTTATTATTTTTAAAAGACCTACGGTAATAGGTCTTCAACGATACCGTAAAACATCTCCAATTTTTGGGAAGATATAGTCAAAAAGTGGGTAATAGTATTTTCGTTAAAGTATATACCTACCTGTACTTAGTACATACTTATATTAAAGTAATATATTATATCGGGCGGCTTAAAAATGTCTACTTAATTTAATTAATTTCGAGTTATATTATCTTATTAATATTGAGTCGTGCGATTTTCACTTACTCGAAGAAGTTGCCATCGACTGCATCTCCATCTTGCCGGCTTACTGAAATAAAAAAAATCGAATTAGGCCCGTTACACACCGTGCGAACTACATTTAAGAAACCGCGAGTGCACTTGAAACTAAGAAAATAATCGAACGCAACAATTGTATCCTTAAAAAATACATCTTTTGTCGCGTTGTTCGGCGTCTTAGTACAATGGTAAGTAGTTCTCAAGTTAGATTGTTCTAGTGGTTTTTCACAAGGGCCAAGAGTACTTCTGACCCTAACTGAACGATTACGTGTGACCAATTGATGTTTAGTTGTTTAACAATTGGCTTAAAGGACTAGTATCCAGGCCATAAATATTAAAAAAAAAGTTTAACAATCGACGTCATCAGCTCTGTTGTCGCTTTGTGGCTTAAAAAAGAAATGTTAATTAAAATTTGGTAAGGCGCTAACTTGAATTGTATTCAGTATGTGATTTAAAGTGTATGGGGATTTTCGTTATACTTTATCGATGTTTTTTTAGGATTTATGATAGAATAATTATAGGTATTTTGTCCTTTTGTGCGATACCTTAATGTAAGATAAATAACTGGGCTAACAGGATAATTAATTGATTAATATCAAAATTGAAACTCATCAAAGTTGTACTATATTCACTTAGAAGTAGTAATATATAAGCTTCAGGTTATTGACTGGTAGGGAAATCACAAAGCAGTGAGTTAATACTTATGTATCAAATAAATTGATCGCTATTAAGATATTCGACAGGGCACTGCTGGACATTCGACTGAATTTAGATACACGTGAGTATAACCATTTAATTATATGTATAAAAATATATATTTTGCGATGGAATTGAGCTTTCGGATGACCTGTATGTATTACATGGTCGTTGGTCTTTATAATACAAATTCGTTTTGATTGGCGTTCGTTTGGATTTGGACAGGTTACTCGGAACTTTAATGTAAGTTACCTGGTACAAAGGTTTTTGTTAAATAAAAAAATGTTTCCCCTTAATAAATAAAATTAATTCAATAATTGTAATGAATTAGTTTAATTTGTGTAAGATATCCTAAGATAATTATTATTAATATAAATGAAATGGTATCTAAGTGTGAGAGAACCTTAAGAATTACATAAAAGTGTATTTAAGGTGAGGGGCGGCACATGTGAAAATAACTAACATTAGGATGATTGTAATAAAAATCATGACAGGTATACACTTGTTTAGCCATTAAAATTATTATTTTAATAACTCAATAATAGTAAGAGTTAAGATACTCATTCTTTTAGAGAAATGAATTATATTTGAATTAAATAAGTTTCAAATTATAAATATTAGATGTCATATACCAAAGCAAAACGACTAAGATCACCTATGTCCGAGGTGGGGACCGAACCCACGTACTCAGCTTTCGCGGCTGATGCCTGTACCCCTCGGCCACTCGGTCTTAGCAACCACCGGTCAAATTTCTCGGGTATATGCAATCCCTTACAAGGCTAGGCCTTTGACATTTAAATACCTTAGGCCTTTCATAGGTGATCTTGGTCGTTTTTCTTTGGTATATGACATCTAATATTTATAATTTATATAGTATTAAGTAGTGTGACTACTGGAGAAAAATTAAAAGTACAAATCAAAATATTTAGTTAATAAATAATTTGATTTGTGTTTTCACAATATGTTAAATAAGTTTCAATTAAATTTAATGCAAATCAGAAAGAGCATGCTTATATTTATGATACCGGGCATTAAAATTGGCACTTTGAACGACCTTAGCAATGCTGGCGCAAACTGACGAGTGATACGGTAGCACTCAAATGCACACAAAAAACCTGAGATTAGTTTTAGAAACAAACAATGATAAACTCACTAAAAAACTTACACAAAACTTCTAACATTTTGTATTATAACTATTACAAGGGCCGCAGCGCGAATTCCAAAGAAATGCCATTATTCCAATTCAGAAGCAAACCACAGATAAGTAAAATAATGTTTCTGAGAACACTAAGCTTGCGTCAACCGGTAGCAGAATCAGTCGGCCGCTCTGATGTTTGCAAAAACATCTCTCTTTTACCATTAAACTTTAAAATTTGAGTTTAAACAGGTAATTAGGCCTGGATAATCCCTAGCCAGGACAAAGACTTGGCCAAAGGCCCGGTGGGACACAACAATAGGAGGATAATAACATCGCAAAGTCGGTAGCTTCGGCGAAAAAAATGGCGTAAAAACTGTTGTTGGCTGATGGCTTGCATTGTGATTTCACGCAGCTGTCTTTGAGAATGTTATCTGTTTATTGCCAATGCTGACCTCTGGGTTATATGCGAATTTGATGAACTGAAACTACATTATAGTAAAAAGCATGAAATGGCTGATGTACGCATGCCCAGCGTGGCGATTATGGGCATTTACCGCCTAATGCGTCTATACGTATATTTAATAGGAGAGGCCTACGTCCAGCAGTGGACTGAGATAGGCCGATATGATTGAATTGATTTTAACCCTTTGACCGTTTGACAATTCTGTCAAAGCATTCAATTTCGAACCTTAAATATTTGTAAATTTATTTGGTTTTGTTTCGTATATGACGGCAAATATATGTTGCCAATACCCATTAAAGGGTTAATGGTTATGGTATTGTAAGATAATGGTAAGAGTTTTAAACGGTACGATTTTCAATGTATAAAAAAACAACTTGATGAATCTACTTTCAAAATATCTAAAATTGAAATAAAGGTAGGTTACTCATGGTTGTAAATATTTAAGAAAGTAACAACTCCCTTATGAATTACTTAAATTTAAGATACCTATTGGACTATATCTTATGTTATTATTGGTCTCACTGAAGAAAATTGACTGGTGGTCTTAGCAACCACCAGTCAATTTTCTCGGGTATATGCAATCCCTTACAAGCAGGCATCAGCCGCGAAAGCTGAGCACGTGGGTTCGATTCCCACCTCGGACGTTGGTGATCTTGGTCGTTTTTTCTTTGGTTTTTGTCATCCAATATTTATAAAATATAAAAATATATATATATATTTTAGCCTATATAATATCCCGCTGCTGGGCACAGGCCTCCTCTCATATATGAGAGGGATTGGGCTATAGTCCCCACGCTGGCCCTAAGCGGGTTGGGAACTTCACATACACTTTTGAATTTCTTCGCGGATGTATGCAGGTTTCCTCACGATGTTTTTCTTCACCGAAAGCTAATTGTAAATATCATCTGATATTCCGTACATAAGTTTCGGAAAAACTCATTGGTACGAGCCAGGATTTGAACCCACGACCTCCGGATTTAAAGTCAAACGTCTAAACCACTGAGCCACCACCCCCGCTTCATTCATTTGTAAAATATACTGGGTGTTACATTAGTCGTGATACAAATTGTGAAAAACCTGTTAAGATGGTCTTTCTGAATAAGGTTTCCTATGGGACCTATATGAAAGTCGCGAAAAAAAATAACGGTTTTCATACAGATCGGTACAGAAGTGTTCATGATTTTCAGTCTCGTTTCATTATTATGTAAACACATTTGTAAGACATCAGTCTGAAAAATGTGTACATATTAATGACCTCTAACTGTACTAGTCTTAAAAAAAATAAAGATTTTCATATGCGTCCCGAAGGAAACCTTGTTCAGAAAGACCATCTTAACAGGTTTTTCACAGTTTGTATCACGACTAATGTAACACCCGGTATTTTATAGAAATCTTTGAAATAGTGCCCGGATACAAATATTGCGAAAACCACTTACTTTTGAGTTTTCAGGCGTTTATCTAGCAAGCTCGCGTCAAATTAACTCCCAAGCGGTGGAACCGATACGCGTTAACAACGCCTTTAACGACTTCACAAGTAAGTGAAAATTAATTTTAACATTAACGAATGCAGTTTATCGTTTTCAATACGGATTTAATTTAACGCCAGGCGAAGAAATTGCTGTTGCGTCATTTTATTCCACGCTGATTGGAATTAGCTCGTTATCTACTCATAACTGCTGTGGATATATTTTATTATATAAAAGATATTTAGAGTACCGTCGATTCACGTATCTTCGCCTAGGATACTTATCTTCGCCTAGCGAGAACAGTTGAAGTTACCGCCTTATTTTACGAAGCTTAGCGAAACCTTAGCGAAGTACATTAGTACATGTTTTTCATACTTATTTAGTAAATTTCAACTTTTTGCACTAGGCGAAGATAGGTATTCTAGGCGAAGAGGCGAGACTCGACGGTACTATCTTTTTTTAGATTTGTTTATTTACATATTGTACGTAATATATTACCTTTGCCTGAATAAAGAAATATTAATTAACTAATTCATTTCATTAATTACCTATAAGCAGTAATTTGGGACTGATCCTTATATAGGAGGTGAAATTTTGGACCGTAGGTGTAATAAATGTAACATTTCTTAGCAATGCAAAAGACGCTACCTCCAGGTATTAGAGCCATGCCGTCGTATTTAAAATGATGATATTAATACACTTTGTTAATTATTTATTTTTTAATCAATATAGGTATTTTACTTTTTCTTTAATATGTATATTTATGTACACTCGTATCAATATATATTGTATAATTTATATACTTCCTTTTATAATATGACTAATATGACCATTCTATTCATCTTGTACCAAATTGCTCTGCTCAAATACACATAGCTTGCATTCATACAACATATTATTATTATTGATACAACAACATACAACTCTGAGCCATTTAGTTTTCGATCAACAGCAAATAAGGGATACATATTGTGAGGGTCTGCCTGAAAATCAGCGTTGTACGAGTAGTACACACTCTGCAACATCATGCTGAGGCAAGCTCCTATTTAGCATCCATGGAGTTATATAATATATGTTTATATTTTGGCTGTGACCATATATAACATGGACGTCTAACGCCAGCTCAAGAATGCCCCCAAACACAATTGTTCAATTGTGCCAAGATGGGCATTGGGCAGGACATAGCGCTTTTCTTAACACTGCGCATATTTCGGCGTAACATCTTTGTTGTCAACCCACCATCATCCTCACTCATCATCCCCCCCCATCATTGGTCCGACAAAGTTTTAATTGGCTATATTCTATAAACATTTGTATGTTTATAGAATATAGCCAATTAAAACTTTGTCGGACCAATGACAACTATTTTAAATGGCGGTGTAAGTTTTTATAGGTTGATATTGAAATTAATTACCGTGATGCATAGAAGCGGGGGTGACACTTGTCAACTAAAATTCAGGACCGTTTTTGAAAGGCAATTTAGTATGGCGTGCGGCTTCCATGTTTTATTTGTTCGTAGTATTTAGGTTAATTTTAAAATAGTTTTTTTTTCTTTTGTCCTACTCTGTATCGTGCTTTTTTGTGATGCAAAATAAAAACTTTCCATGTCTATGTCTCCATCATCATCATCATCATCATTTCAGCCATTTATCGCCCACTGCTGAGCATAGGCCTCTCTTCTAGTACGCCACTCATCTCGGTCCAGTCTAACCCAGAAGTCTGTCTAATATTGGGCTATAGTTGGGTGGTTTTACGGCACATAGTTTAAATGCCGCTCTATTTTGACGACTAACTTTCATTTTATAATCCATATCATGTTTCCATTTCACTCAACAATATGCTGAATAGTCCTCGAGGCCCGCATACTCCTGTAAGGCAGTTGACATCAGACCCACCACGCTGTCTACTCGGAGGTCTGACTTAACCCTTCCTGATCTATGTCATTTTAGATACCCTCGACTATACCGGGTGGCCCAAGACTGAGGACATAAATAAATAAAATAAATAAATATCTTGGGACATCTTACACAAATCGACCTAGTCTCACGGTAAGCTCAATTAAGGCTTGTGATGTGGGTACTAGGTGACGATATATATAATACCGTGTTTTTATTGATTTCCGTTAAATTGGACAGGTTACTTGGGACATTAATAGAAGTCGCCTGGTATATGGCCTTCTGTTAATTTGGTAAAAAAAAATTTTTTCGTTTTAATACATAATAATTGCATTAGCAAGTGTGAGAGAACCTTAAGAATAAGATCTCAGATGACTGACGGCACACGTCAAAATAAGTAACATTAGGATGTAATAAAGGTTGCAATACACTTGTTCAGTCATTAAACTTATTTTTTGAATAACTCAATAACAGTAAGAGTTAAGACACTAGTTGCTTAGAGAAATTGATTATTTTTGACCTAAATAAGCTTCCCTTTAATTTAACAGAAATCAATAAAACACGGTGTATATAATAGAAGATACATACATATATATTATATACTTAAATACATAGACAGCCATGACCAAGGAACAAATATTTGTGATAAATAAATATACAAATAATGCCCTCTCCAGGATTCGAACCCGGAACCTCCAGTTTCGTAGGCAGGGTCAATACCAACTAGGCTGACAAAAACATAAAGGGAAAGTACTCTTAATATTGTAGAATGTAGATGCACTGTTTTGGAGCATTCCACGGGCTGTCCCGTACAAACGCGTGTATTTCGATAATATGAGTTTTGTTCCCCGTTAATATAATAAATAAATAAATATATTAGGACATCTTACACAAATCGACCTAGTCCCACGGTAAGCTCAATTAAGACTTGTGATGTGGGTACCAGGCGACGATATATATAATATATAGATACTTATATACATAGACAGCCATGACTAAGGAACAAACATTTGTGATAAATAAATACACAAAGAATGCCCTCGCCGGGATTCGAACCCGGAACCTCCAGCTTCGTAGGCAGGGTCACTACCAACTAGGCTACGGAGGCTGACAATATCCGAGTTATACCTAGTAGTTTTGAGGAAAACTGTGTTTGTCTGGACATCGGTGGACTTTTTTGGTAAAAATATAACCCTAGAATCGTGTTTCATACAATATGGTGTAATATTATTGTTAATAAAATTACGGAAATAAATAAACTGCTGGCCTACGGTACAGTTTCCCAATAAAATATATCAATTGATAATACATGTACCTCTATCAAAATATTCATAATATAATTGGGTGAATCATTTTTTTCTGTCTGTTATTGCCATGGTTACGGTCGCCTGAATCACGCTGGTTTTATGCAAAAATATGCTACTTAATTTATGCAAACATGCACATAGTCCATGTTTGTAGATGGCCTATCAAGGAAAGGGTTTATTAACACCAGAAAAATGCATATTTACATAGTTTAAGTATCATAATTATGCATAAAACCAGCGTGACTCAGGCGACCGTAACCATAATAATAACAGACAGAAAAAGTTGATTCACCCAATTATATTCCCATTGTGTAAAATAACTCATTAAACTAGTTAAAGCATGAATATTCATATTTCAGAGAATATCTATATTTAGTATTACTTACTTATATACTAATTTTAGTAGCTATAGGAATTTTACAAATATCGATATTAATATCTTGCCCAATTCATGTTTGTATCGTAGCAATGAAAACAGACAGAAAAAGTTGATTCACCCAATTATATTCCCATTGTGTAAAATAACTCATTAAACTAGTTAAAGCGTGAATATTCATATTTCAGAGAATATCTATATTTAGTATTACTTACTTATATACTAATTTTAGTAGCTATAGAAATTTTACAAATATCGATATTAATATCTTGCCCAATTCATGTTTGTATCGTAGCAATGAAAATATCGAGCCATTTTGATGATGATGAACAAGTCCGATTCGGATGTTTATTTAACTTGGCCGATATACATAGCTTAGCTTACAGAGAACTCAGTTACAGCGAACCTATTCAAACTTTTGAATTGTTTGTTCTCGGAAACAAATGCACCACGACAGTTTTGGTGTTGAACAACTTTGAATGCAATTAAAAACTCGCGGATTTGACACGTTAGTTAGTAACTTGTTGAACAGACTTCTTGTTTTGGTCACGTTTTGTAACCGTACATACTCGTATCTATTATCTACTCCGTAGCGTGTAAAGCCATTTATATTTCTTGATTTAATAAGCAAAATTAGTTTTTATACCTAATACGTATCGTATGTGTAAATTTACGCAAATGATAAATTATTTTGTCCTTCGTCATGTCCAAATAGTGGTACCTACCATAACATTACTTAGTATTAAATATAATAATAGTACTTATAAATATCCAATTCAAAATATATTGAAACGAGAGAGTTTCAGCTTCAGATATACGAGTATATCAAGTATTCATTTTCTTGAGAATTATGCTTGGCATATTTAAGTATATTTCGTAGCACTGCGCGGTGCTACGTGGTAAACGTAGCATCACGTACTTAGATGCTTAATATAATATTACATTTGTTATTATACATCATCAATACCGGATATTGTTATCAGAAATGCATAGCCATCAAAATAAATAAATATGTACCTATATTACTACATATTTATAAATAGTATGACAAAAAAATATTTTTTTACTAATTGATTATAATAATAAATCCATGTTAATAAAATTGTTAATATTAATTTGTAACCATCGCAAGCAAAAATTCGCATCGCTTTTAAATACTAAAAAGTACATTACTAAACACAATTGAAATCGCAATAAAATAAAAATTGTACTCACATAATCAAACAAGGCACATCACTAAACACCCAAACACAATTTCAGACGCTCAAACTTAAAAAAAAAACTCGCGAGTTCCAAATTCGGAATTGGAACTATTGAAGTGTTTACGTCAGAGGCGGTTGAGTGAATGACGCTTGCGCAGCTCCCGGGGTGACGAGAGGGGGATGATAAGCCTATTCGGGAGATGGGCTTAGAGCGACGGGTTGTATTTTATGGCTACGGAATTTAAAATAGGTGTAGGTTAAAAAACATTATGTAAATTGTTAACATTATTTTATATTTATATTAGTTAATAATCACAATCAATTTTTTTTAACTAATTTAAAATTTAAACACAATGTGCAAAATAATATATTCTAAGAATAGTACATTACGACACTAGAGCGAAAAAAATGCCCGATAGGGAGTGTTTTAAATCGACTCGAGTTACGAATTTCGTTTTTGCACGTGTCTCGTACGACGTTTTTTAGCGCAGATGGCCCTCCGAAGTTTTGGACCTGACGTAAAATGATACACTTCTCGCACTAGAGCCTAAAAAAGGCACCATCTGTACTAAAACATATTTTTTTTGCAGTAGCGCGAATTATATTCGAACCAAAAGAACTCTCAAACTCTATAATGATTATAGTATTGCTTTTTTCAGGAAATATCAGCTATTATCAGCAGAAAACACTTTTAGGTTAGAAAGTTGTTTACTAGATAAAACAGCTAAAGATGAACGATATTCAAACCATATACTTATTGTTACTGTTAAAATTATCGTCAGTAAGGATCTTTAGATTACAAAATCTAAATCACTTCATATAGATATTTGTTATAAATTAAGATTTATTTTATATCTGTGATAGGTACATAAGTAAATATTTCGTAAAATATTAATTTACTTAACAAGAGCTGTTTTTATTATTAAAATTAATATCCGTCTATCTATAGATGACAAAATCTAAATCATTTCATTTAGATATTCGTAATAAATTAATATTTATTTTATGTCTGTAATAGGTACATAAGTAAATATTCCGTTAAATATTTATTTACTTAACAAGAGCTGTTTTTGTTATTTGAAATAACATCCGTTTCCGATTATGATTGACGAGAGAATTGACCGCCGAATATAATAGCAAACATGCCCATTGTTGAAATCGCAACCGTAGGGCTCGAACAGATAATAATTCAGCGTAAAAAATAAAAAACCAGATCCTCGTACGAGGAAGTAAGAACTTACGTCATTTCAAAATCAAGGCGCAATGATACGGTGCCATCTTTGAATCTGTTCGACAACTGAATAGCATGACGTCACGTGCGTGCGGCGCTGTGATTGGCTGACAGTTGACACGCAAGGGGAGGCGCTTTTATTTTTAATTTATGGCCACTTGGCGAGGCACAGATTACCCTTTGTCATTCTGACTCTAGGGTTGCTTTTGTGACCGGCCAGTCTGTGATTCGAGGTGAAGATAATGATATATCATAATATAATGAAATAAACTATGGGCTCAAATTATGCACGGTGGATTATTCGACTTGGAATCATCAGTCATATATGCTTTACTTTCCAACTCATGGTAATAGTACGGCTGAAGAATTAAGTATAAAATGTAGTCTGTTACCTAATAATAATATACACCGTGTTTTTATTGATTTCCGTTAAATTGGACAGGTTATTTGGGACATATCTATATGATATGATAGATATAGATTTTATTTTAAAATAATAATAATAGAAGTTGCCTGGTATATCGGCTTTTGTTCATTTCGTAAAAAACTAAATTTCGTTTTCATACGTAATAATTGAATTGGCAAGTGTCAGAGAACCTTAAGAATAAGATCTCAGGTGACTGACGGCACATCTCAAAATAAGTTTCATTAGGATGTAATAAAGGTTGCAATACACGTGTTCAGTCATTAAATATATTTTTTAATAACTCAATAACAGTAAGAATTAAGATACTAGTATCTTAGAGAAATTGATTATTTTTGACCTAAATAACCCTGTAATTTTTAAGCTTCCCTTTAATTTAACGGTAATCAATAAAAACACGGTGTATATTAGTTTATTGATTAACAGATTTAGGTAAGTACGTACCTATTGGTTAAAGAAATAAAGTAAACAAGTAGTACTTGCTAAACATTTTTTTATTACTAATACATATTATATAAATACAATGTAAGAAGTAGATACACGAAAAATACATTTACGAAGAATATTACATTTATTTTGATTTATAATACCTATTTTTTTATTAGGGAAACAAGTGAAACAACCTGTAGTTCCTTTCCTACATGGGCTTCCTTCGAAAATGCTTTGGTTGAATCAACTTTTTTGTCTGTTATTGCCATGGTTACGGTCACCTGAGTCACGCTGGTTTTATGCAAAATTATGCTACTTAATTTATACAAACATGCATATAGTCCATGTTTGTAGATGACCCGTCAAGGAAAGGTTTTATTAACACCAGATAAATGCATGTTTGCATAGTTTAAGTATCATAATTATGCATAAAACCAGCGTGACTCAGGCGACCGTAACCATGGTATTTGACGTCCATATTTGTAGGTGGCCCTAATGGAAAAGGCTTATTAACACATCAGATAAATGCATTTTTGCAAAATAAGTTGATTCACCTGCTTACAAATGTTTCACTTGAAATTTTCCGTCTAATATGTAATTTATTTAATTACGTTCGACTACAGAGTGACAGATAAAGATAATAAAGTTAACCTTTTGGACGTCAACGACTAATATATTGGCACCGCAGGTTCAACGCCAAAGACCGATATATAAGTCTTGGTCCACAGAGCAATATACAGGGCTTCCCAAAGTTATTGGACATGAAGTGGAAGTACCTTAAATATCGTAGATAGTGTATTTTGCTGAAAGAAGACTTAATGTTATTTTGAAGCGTGGGGAGGCGAGGGGGTGAAGAAGAAGAGGCACGGAGTAACAGTATAGCCCGTTTATTGTGTACAAGATACAACTTATGCAAACTCACTAGATCTAGGTAACCTAACTTTGGGTAGGGGTAGATGTACCTATGCCTAGTAAGGGAGTACTAAGGTCTAGACACTTTAGTGCTCAAACCAAGGTTGGGTCACAAAGCGTGCTAGGTCGTAGTCCCTACTGCTGCTACTCAAATAAACCTCGGTCGCATGCCGAGGGTCATGATTCTCGGGGAGACAAACGATAGCGCGATCTAACTCGACCACGGGGCCATCTAGCGGCGGACGGCGGAACTACAGTACTGCAGTAGTGCAGCTCGTTGCATCGTCGCAGTGTTTGCGCTTGCATTGCGTGTACCTGCGCGCCTTCATGGCTTGCCGTTGGGTGTCGCTAGTAGGGTGGTGTTACAACTCTCCCCCTATGTCCACGCAGGCGTCCCGACAAGTGAGACATAAATGGTCAGAGGTTGGTTTGGATGCGCGCTTTGCCTCGGGATCCAATCACTCTCGTTATTTCTTAATAACTATGGGTGGCAAAGCCAGAGTCTATTACTTCATCGCTGGAAAAAGCGTGTCGTCCAGTGCTAAGGCGGAAAGTTCGGTTTTCGTGTTCAGTTACGTAACCAAGACTTTATGCAGAGCAGAACCCAATCTTCGGTTGAGGTTTCTGACTCCTACTGGCATGGCACGTCGGGCAGTGCGATCTGACCACACCGGGAGCACCAAAGCCATAACACCTGAATCTCGCCACAGGAACATGGGTTTCAGACTCGGAAACATATTCTTCTTCCTTTCGCTTCTCCCGCTCATTAATATAAGGTCGTCTGCGTAGCGTAGCGTAGCGCGACGGTTCTGCGAACGGCGTAGCACGTTGATGACGTCACGTCTCGTAGCAAGCCACTGACGTCACAGGCTCCGTAGCACGATGACGTCACGCAGACTAGCCTCACGGAGGGCGCCACTGAAGCACGGGGAGGCGAGGGGGTGAAGAAGAAGAGGCGCGGAGTAGCAGTATAGCCCGTTTATTGCTTACACTGGTTACGACTTAGGCGAACTCACTAGATCTAGGTAACCTAACTTTAGGTAGGGGTAGATGTACCTATGCCTAGTGAGGGAGTACTAAGTTTAGACACTTTAGTGCTCAAACCAAGGTTGGGTCACAAAGCGTGCTAGGTCGTAGTCCCTACTGCTGCTACTCAAATAAACCTCGGTCGCATGCCGAGGGTCATGATTCTCGGGGAGACAAACGATAGCGCGATCTAACTCGACCACGGGGCCATCTAGCGGCGGACGGCGGAACTACAGTACTGCATTAGTGCAGCTCGTTGCATCGTCGCAGTGTTTGCGCTTGCATTGCGTGTACCTGCGCGCCTTCATGGCTTGCCGTTGGGTGTCGCTAGTAGGGTGGTGTTACAATTTTTAAAATTTAGTAATATTGCATTCAAAGTTTTTAAAAAAATTACTTGCTTCACCCGGAAATCGAACCAACTACATTTTTTTTCGAATTTTGAACCAAACTTGTTTGGTTATTCATTTAGTTTTAGATACTATGTTTCTTAAGAAAAAAATGTTATTTTTTATCCATTCTTTCGAATGATATCATAAAATTACGAAAAAAAATTTTTTCGTAATAAAGTAGGTTCGATGCCTAGACAAAGCAAAAATTTTTTTGGCTTTTTTTTAATGCAGTATTATTTCATTTTCAAAATAAAATAAAGTCTTCTTTCAGCAAAATATCCTATCTACGATATTTGAGGTACTTCCCCTTCATGTCCGATAACTTTGGGACGCCCTGTAGACCTACACGCATGTGCGTAAAATTCAGTTTCAGTTTTGACATTTTGTTGACGTGGCGTGTGAGTGTCAGCTTTTGTATTTGACGGGGCGTCAAAAAGGTTAATATTTAAGAAGCAGCCGTTAAAGTGCATGTTTAGATATTTTTGAGCACCACAACTGCTTCGATATATCTGATGGCACCTGTACTTATGATCTGAGCTTTTCAGCTACTGGTTAAATATTCATAGAATGCCGTATGATATGTTTTATATGGTATACAATACAGTAATGTATAACACTGATTAATAATAGGTACGAGTACGAGTACAATACATATAATATTTTTTGTGACGAGTAACTCTTTTGTATCATTTCTAGACACACTTTAAGCATAATTCGGTGAAAAGACATTGATTAAACCTACAAGAAAGAACTCTCGAGTAGAATTATTTATCCTAATGTCAATGGGAGGGTCATTATAAAAAAATATGTCCGCGATGCAATATAATTATTTTTCCTTGCCATTTAGTATCATACAAGATGTATAGAAAGGGTATTGACAATTAGACGCTACCGACGGACGTATTTTTAGAGTACCTATAACCTGCGAGAAAGAGAGATATAGAAAAAGTTAATTACGTAAGGTATTATTTAAACCACATAAAGTACCTAAGAAGAACGTTCCAATTTGTTACAATCCACAACATTTCCTTTTTCAATCAATTTTAATAATAACAATTTATTGAAATCAGTTTTTTACCGAGTTTGAACTTAAACAGCTTTAGGAAACTCTTTTTCCTCTCGGGTCAAGATGAGGTCTATATGTTAATATTTCGATTATAAAAAGTAGCGAATATTTACCTTATCTATCAGCAGAACCATTATTTTGACAGCGCCCGTACCATAATGACCAATCAGGCATTTTTGACGTGTGCTCGGTACGCGACCACTTTAGTTGTTCTTGGCATTCACAGGGCTTAGCGCCATGGCGCCATAACTATACCGTTCGTTAGTCGAAAACAAAAAAAAATGTTAAGAAACATAGTTGACTTTCCATAGTACAATCGACAACACAGCTGTGGATACAGACAAAGTGCTAGAAATATGTATACACACCTTTATGTCCAGGCAATAAAGTTCTGTTTACATATTTTTGGCATTTTGCCTGTGTTCACAGGTGTGTTGTTGATTGTACTTGACGTCTTTGACATATATCATGAAAATACGTCAGCAGATTTATTTTTACGCTATTTCTAATACTTATCAATAATTTTAACTAAAAATTTATGTGAACTCAAGGTTTAAAGTTTAAAGTTTTAGTGATGAAACTATTATTGTGTTCTAGAGTGCAGCATTTTGAAATAAACAAGTTTTTTGGTTTGTTTTATTTTTTTTTGTTTTCTTTTGACGAATGGTAAATGGTTGCCTGTCTCATATATCTACAATGTATCCTGTCATACAAAACACGTACAAAAGCGAAACATTTACCTAACACTATTTTCACTTTTCAAGCCACCTGTTCACATAAAGGCACATCATTCACACAATTAGGTATATCGTTTATATTTTACTTTTTTACCACATCAAGGTCTAATTTTAATCGATGAAAAATTTAAAATATACGTAGGTACATATAACGCTCATTCATTTCATGAATAGTATAAATAGGACGAAATATTTTCCAATTTTTATTTAAAATATCGCGTATTTTTAGCTAAATATGTTAGCATAAATTAAGACTTGTATAATTTAGCAAATACAAATATGTAGTTCATAAAAAATAGTTTACACACACGATCTTCCTACTTCTACTTACTAAATCATTCGAAAATGCTTATCAATATAAATAAATAAGTAATTAAATAGAGGAACTATTCCGATTACAAATTATTAACCAAATGGCTTAGCATATGATTGATGCAACAGTATGTCGCCGCAATGAAGCACTAAATTGCACACTATTAATCACTAAAATACATAGTAATTTATATTTCCTTTATCTTTGGTATGTCTTTACATTATAAAAGAGAGCTTAGTCAACATGCCAATCGTTCTTACATAATATACATATACAAAAATGTTTTTCTAGCAAGGACAAGAGATCGATGTGCTGTATCTTACAAGTAATTTAAAATAATTCAATTCAAAACGAAACATAATTTATCTCGTAATGTAGTACCCATAAAAAACGAACAATAAAATTTGTAGCGACAGGAAATAAATCACTTTTGCATCGTCAAAGGTACAATTTATATAATATTTAGGTACATAAAAAAATCATACAAATAAAAAGAAATTAGTTTACAATAAAATGCCACTTAATTTTATCTATAAATAATCGACATGAAAAAAAATTGCAAAAGCATGTTGTGTATTATATTTATAATTACCTGATTTTATAAAGTTACCATCTTTATTATATCAATTTGAATATTTAGTCATTTAGAAGCTCAGTATATTTTTTATGATTATAGACATTATAGTTAAAAACCTTATATGGCATTATGTAAGTTAAATGTAGCGGCAGCATAACAATAAGTAAGACGTACATAAGACGAAGTCAAAGAGGATTTTACAGATAAAAATTTGGGTTTGGAGGCAAGCTTAAGAAATGTGTAATGTTTTCAATTTTACAGGGAAAACATTTTGACACCCTTTACAGACGGATTGCTTACAGCGTTACTAAAAAGCATTGACAGCTATACACGTCAGCAGAAAGTTATGGATTATATTCGCCAGATTCGCTATATAATGTAGTATGAACTTATGCAGAACTACATAAAGTTGAATTTCGCTTCATTAGACGCGATTGCGTAGCGTCAGTGATGCATAATTTTTCTTGGATTATTTTGGTCTTGGTGGTCAACTGTAATGACCACATAGTATAAAATAAAACGCAACCTAATACGGAATAGATTAGGGTTAATATTAGGACGACTGGAAGCAGATATACTTCATTTCAAATACCATGGCCCACGGCTTTTGAATAAAGCTGTGATATAAAGGCTTACTTTCAAAAAGGTTAAGTAAAGTAAGGGGTTACCTGAGATTACGGTGAAGATGTCGATCGATTCGAATATAATTGTATGTTACTCAGTTTACTCGTCGTTAAATTTTCTTTCCAATATACTTATAATTATACTTTTCGATGTAAAAATGATTTGGAATATTGACTAAGCACCCATTCAAGAAATATCAAAGTACTATCAAAAAATACCTTTCTACCTACCCTACGTTTTCAAATTTTATAAAGTTTTTAATTGTATTTATGAGGTCACATTAGACAGGTTCGGTTATTTATCAAGGTACCTATTGTATATTATATACCGTATGTCGAGTTGAATATCTATTCAGGGTATTATAGTAGGTACCAATTTATATCATTCCTCAACGAGAAAAAGAATATACTTTAAAGATTAAGTGACGTTCCTGTTTCCTCTTAAGAACAACCCTTTGTTTATTAATAAATTAATTTAGGAAAATAACATAACATTTACCAATTCACTTCCTAAAACTATGTCATCTCATTGTTACAATATATTAAACAAAACAAATATTTTTATGTGTATTATAATATAATATATATGTTCACATGTATATACTTACACAATAAATTATACATTTTGTCTTATAATACGAGTAGCATCTAAAAATACAGTAATGAATTGTCGAAATTTAATTTATGACGTCTCACTTTAATGTCATTAACTTATCAATTTTTATTATTTTCCACGGTAAAAAGTGACCTTACAACAATTTGATATTTTTTATTTTGCTTCGGGACGACTGCGTAGTACAGTCACGTCTAATAATATGTATATACATTTCGGAACGTATATCAAAGGCATAAGGATCAAAATCGTATACATATTATTAGAGCCGACCATACAAAAAATATTATTAACACGTTCTCTATTCAGGTGGCTTATTATGGTCACGTGTATACCGTTTATCGTGCTACTTGTCACTTTCGCATTTACATATTA
The DNA here is from genome assembly GCA_025490895.1 of Thaumatotibia leucotreta. NCBI lineage: Eukaryota > Metazoa > Arthropoda > Insecta > Lepidoptera > Tortricidae > Thaumatotibia > Thaumatotibia leucotreta. The sequence goes on along the minus strand of JALPQI010009786.1, from coordinate 23,868 downwards.
GTTAGAACCTGACAACAACGACAAACGATTAAACACGGCACGATCATAATCATAAGCCTACCTACAGTGTATCGTTTAGTTTACATTGGACTCGTCAGCTACACATTAAATGTATTAAGTTTTTTACTACTGAGTTACTCTAGACTCAAACGTATGTAAATCGATACATACGTTTGAGTCTATGGCACACGACAGACACGATATAGTTTTCCTTGGATTACGGGCATTAATGTGTACTTTCACAACCTCACTATCTTTAGCGTCATTATTATATATTGATATTTTTTTTGAAACAACGAGACTTTTTAAATTACCTACTACAAATACACATATGACTTACAAAGTTGAGAAAAAATCTTAACTATTTAATTAAATATATTCAGATTAATGTGGTAAATACATAACATTTAAGATGAGTAAACATTTGGCCTAGTTAATGATATAATACATCAAATATATTACTTACAAATAGAGAACAAACATTTTAACTAAACTTTTTTCGTTTATAACTATACATACGTATATAAATAATCGGAAACATGGAATAATTTTTATCCTAGAAACCACAAGAAATATTTTTTGGATAACCTATTTGGCATCCCACCGCTGGATAAAAGCCTTCCCTCCATACCCCCTCACGAAAGACAGAAACTAATCGTATCTGACGAATCTGAAGCAAAGTTTTGTAACGAATACATGAAAGACTAGTTCATTCGTTATTTTTTAAACGACTTCGAAAGAAGGAGGTTTACAATTCGACGAAATCTTTTTTATGTATGTTTTTTGTTTTGCCAACATAAAGTATCAAGAATTGAGTGACCAACTAGAATAATTCCTAACTTCCAACAAAACTATTTACATGGCAGGTTATAGACAAATTTTGCAAGATATCATAATTGTACCCAAAAAATATAGATCGCCTATTATAACTCCTTACAAGCGCCTCACAAGCCGGCATACGGTCGCACAGAGCTAGTTTCAACGACCGTGTTTAAAAGGAGACAAGTCGGATCAAAAACGAATCCTGCCACGAAAACTTTCTAGAATTGCATCAGATGTCAAACTAAACCGCTTAATCCTTCGGCAGCGCGCTGTCACTCTTCCCCCTGGAGTACACCCTATAGGCTGTCTTTGTTCCCAGCATGCGGTCGAGCAAGCTGTGTTTGGCGCGGCGTCTGAGCTGCAGAACTTCTCGGCAAAGGTCTTGGAACACTTCGCTGACTTGGTTGACCTGTTCCGCGGCTGCTACTTCGCGGAAGCTGCACTCGAAGTCTTTGGCTAGGATCTCGCCCTCATCGGGACTGACCTGGAAAGAAAAGAAAGCTTGAAGTTGACTGGAATGCTTATGGAGACTAAACGGATACATGAACGGGACGAGGAATGAAGTATCATAGTAGAAGCTCCGTTTTGAAAGTGGATGGTCAATGTGGAATGAGCTCACTGCAGAGGTTTTCGCGAAGGACAGTACGGGGCTCTTTAAAAAAGGAGTGTACAAGTAATAATTTGTCGGATGGCCCGGCAACGCGGATGTGATACCAGGGGTGTATACAGGGTGTAATCGTTAAGTGTTGCCAGGCCATAATTCCGTAAATATAGCTTATACCAGAAAACTTCTAGCTGGTAGCAAAAGTATGTTACCCAATGAGTAAAATTACACTAATAACTTTTTTTTAATAAAATCAGAAATATCTCAAATATTAACTTCAAACCCTTCCATACATTTAGTACGTAAACGTTCATTCAAAGAGTAGTTTAATACGAATATTTTTTTATTTAGGAATAAATGTTAGATTAATTATTTCATAAACGGTAGTATTATTATTTTATTACAATGTATTCGTACAAATAACGAATCTCTAACATTTTATCTGTTCTTCTTCTCTGTCGTTTCGCTCTTGGCAGAGCGGTCGTGGTCACGTTGAGGCGTCCACGTCGGTGGTAGAGGCGGTCACAGCTCTTCGCACGATCTCCCGCCATCTCTCCCTGTTGGCCGACTGTCTGGCGCATTCAGCTACGTGGCTTCCTACTGCAGATTTGACTTGGTCAGTCCAGCGCATAGGTGATCTGCCGCGCGATCTGGTTCCCTCCACTTTACCCTGCACGACCAGTCGCTCTATGGAGTCGCCATCTCGCCTAGAGACATGTCCAAAGTACTGCAATATGCGCGACTGTACTATGGACGACAAGCGCTGTGTGATGCGGAGTTCCTGGAGTATGGATACGTTGGAACGGAAGTCTGTCCATGATATGCCGAGCAGCTTTCTCCAGCACCACATTTCCAGAGCATCTATCTTTCCCTTTTCCAACACTCGCACTGTCCATGTCTCTGCCGCGTATAGAAAAATGGGGAATACAAGCGTTCGCACGAGCCTGACCTTGGTGGCTTTGGTAATGTTGCGATTCCTCCATACTTTCCTTAGCTTCTCCATCGCAGTCCTGGTAATGGCCATACGTCGCTTCACTTCATCTACGCAGCCGCCGTTGTTTGAGATTAAAGCCCCAAGGTATACGTAGGTTTGAACCACATCACAGTTCGCAATATGTGTCACTTCGGGCCAGTTGCTGTTGACACGGTCCACGATCATAATCTTGGTCTTTGATCGGTTTATCTTTAATACAAACATAAGGCTTACGCGCTCCATTTTGAGAAGCAATTCCTTCATATCATCAGCGTTACTGGCAAATAGGGTGGTATCATCTGCGTACCGCAAGTTCGTAATCTTTTTATCTGTTATGACACGTTTTTTAAGGCCAGTCGTCATACTAAATGTATGGGAGCGTTTTAACTTAGTATTTTTAATATTACTCCATCTATTTAGAAAAAGTTATTAATGCAATTTTATTCGTTGGGTAATGCACTTTCGATATCAGTTGGAAGTTTATTGATATCTGTTATATTTACGGAATTATGGCCTTATAAGTGTGGCCACACTTAACGATTACACCCTGTATAGAACCGCCTAGGAACTACAACATATCTAACCCAAAAATAAACCTAAAGTTATGTAAAAACTCTTCCCCCCGGGGGTTTTGATTTTTTTATATATTTTTTCAGTCCCACAAGCCAAAAAAAGGATCGGTGTGTGGCTGGTAGGGTTAAATGGGTTATCACCTGTCTCCAATGCAACATATCAGTTTTATTCTGATAGGTGGATCTTGCTCAGTATCATTGACTGCCAGCCTACCGATTTTCATCAATTTCGAAGACTTGATGTAAATGTGTAAACATTTTGAGATTGTCTCATATATATCTAAGCTCAACTACATGAATACCTGTCTCAAATGCACCATATCAGCCTTATTCCCCACGAGCGTGAGTGGCACGTCAGGCTGCAGGCTCTGCTTGGCCCGCCGCACGAAATTGAACGACTGTCGGTCCGTGATCGAGTACACTAGACAGAGCCCGTCCGCCCACTGAGCGATGTCGTGCGTTGGGAGGTCTTCTGTGCTCTGCAATATGACAAAATTAAATGGTAGTTTTCAACAGGGCCCGTAATTTTCATGCCGATGACATCAATCTGACGTCACTCTCCATTTCGGTGATCCGAAATAATTTTATTGTTCGTTATTTATTAATCATTAGTCGTCAGTTATTTAAATCACGTACAAATAACTTCAAAAGTAGTATAAATAAATAAATAATAAATAAAACTATTTGATTTGTTTTTATACATACATTTTATTAAATGATATTGTTAACACATTTAAATAATTACGTAGAAAACAGAATTCCTCTTTAACGTACAGCACGTATCAAGTAGGAATTATTTATTTCTCGAGTAAATATACTACTTTTGAAGTCATTTGTACATGATTAAAATGATTGACAACTAATGATTAATAATGAACAATAAAACTATTTCGGGTCACCCTAAATGGAGCGTGACGTCAAATTGATGTCATCGGCCAATCGCTAACGCTTAGTAGCGTATCGTAGTTTTCCCTCTCTGTCACTCTTTCATATTAGTGCGACTAAGACAGTTAGCTGCCTTTCGTTTACGATTGTCGATTAAGCGTTAGCGATTGGTAACTTCGCTAAGCACCCTAGTGATCATGATCAATCTAGCGTCGGATACAGACAAACATTTTGCATTCGAAGATTTCGACGAGTTGCCTTGTGATTGTCATCTTGAGTGTCGATTGCAAAAAATATGTACATAGTCAAGCGCCTTTAATGAAAACAAAATTTTAGTCTTAATCTCCCGCCAAAATTGTAAGAATAATTTCAGTGGTCGGACTCAAGCATTCTTTGTCTAAAGCTTGTAACTTGTATTACATGCGATCTATTTTTCTAGCTCTATAATTATAATTAAACCAACTTACTTTAGGACACGTGTCGAGAATCTCAAAGAGTATGGGGTCCCCATCCAGTAATACCTCATGCTTGTACTTGCTGTCTGAAAACAAAAAAATATACTTAATAGGTGAAGTTATAGAAAACACAGTTTTCATATTTTCAAATCCTCTTGCTTTTCTATTAGCCATATGAACCATAGAAAAAAAAAATACAGAACTTTGTCGACATTAATTTGTGTCTACAGTGTCAGTTTTTGGATTAAATCCCGTTTTTTTCTAAACAGCTCGTTTTTCCGGATTTTTTCGAAAAAATAATTGAAAGTTTCCACTTAAATTTTTAACTCGAAACCAATGTGAATAATGAAAATTATATCATTTATACCAGGAGAAGGCGATGTTATCAAGGAAAAGTAAATTTCAATAGATGGAAAGAAGTGACAGTGACATTGACATTGACTATTTCTGTAAAAACCCGATAAAAACGGAAAAAAACTAAAATTTAATAAAATCCCTGCAAAAACATTTGATCTTTTCCGACATTTTCAAGGCTAAGATTGTCACAAAATTTGTGGTGTTCCGTAAGGACCCATTCAGTGTCGTATTCTGATTATACTCGCCGTTGTTAAAAAATACGAACAATGTAAATACGAATACGAACCTTGTATTATGAAATCTATAAATATGTTATCATCAATTCCTACCATTTCATTTTCCTAAGCCATTAAAACAATAAAATAGTGGCAAATTATGAATATTTCTTTGAACAGTTTGTTTACCTACATTATTCGCAATTTCAATTAACGGCAAATTTAGGAAAAAGTAAAAAAAAATATTTAATAGCAAAAAAAAATTTTTTTCTTAGTAGTTCGAAAACGATGTATTATTCGCGTACAATTTTTTAATCAGAGTATAGGAACTAAATGGGATCATCACTAATTAGGTACTTTTCTTTAGGTACTTCACTAAATAATTGTAATTGTATGTAAATACTTTTATGCACAAGACAGTTTAAAATAGTAAAAAAATGAATGCAATCACTTTGTAATACCTTGTTGATGGTCGTATTCGCCGATGTATCTTTTTGTTAGAAATCGCACCGTCAAAGCTGTAACCAAAGAAAAATACACATTTAGAAAAAAATCCTGAAAATGTGGCAGGGCTCTACGCTATGGTCATTTGTTGAGTGTGTTAAAAAATAAATTGTAGGCCATTTTAAAGGAAAAAATGGCTCACTCAGTGGTATATCATGGGTACATTCGGCTGATATTTGGATCATATCTTAAAATCCTCGATATTAGTGAGTACAGATGTGGTCCAGCTGCAGAGTAACTATGCAAGGTGTCTTAGATATAATAGTGCCATCTTCTCTGTATATCTCGGGCCTCACTCAAAATCAGCGTTGCGTAGTGTGCCCTGCAGTACACTACGTGACAACAAGCTGAGTGAGGACCCTTTGGCACAACTTCGATATCTTTGTTTTTAATGTAATAATTTTAAGTTATGTTTTGTGCTAATAAATTCATTTCATTTTTAGAGTACAGTCCCCTGCCGGCCCACATCAAATGTCTCGTATGTCGCAAACTACGTACATAAGTTACATGATGACTACATATCGCCACTAGAAATCGAGCGAAAAAACTGTATTTCCCGAAATCAGAATGAAATCTCCACACATTTCACCTGACATTCAAAAGCTAACCCCCTTATTCATAAACGTTTGCTAACTTAACAAGCCGCTAATAATTGTTTGTCCCTTTCGTTCTTAACGATGTGTCCATAAGAGCAATAGGGACAAACAATTATTAGCGGCTTGTTAAGTTAACAAACGTTTATGAATAAGGGCGTAGTATTTATTCCATTTAAATGTATGATCTTGGATGCGGGTGGCGCAGGACCGGTCTTTGTGGCAATCTTTGGGGGAGGCCTATGTTCAGCAGTGGACGTCTTTCGGCTGATATGATGATGATGATGAAATTTATGAAGCTCGCACTTGTAATCGACTTTTCGGAAAATGCTTGTTATGTCATACATAAAATATCGCCATACCCTTACTATTAGTTTATTTTTCAGCGACTGGTTATTACCAGAATACGTATTACTCCGTGGTACTATTGTACCACGGAGTAATACGTATTCAGGTCGTACAAAAATGTAGGTACAGTCGAAGACAAAATAAGGGGTATACAAAAACGTTCAAAAATATGTCCCAGTGCACTCTAATTCTGTGTAATAAGAACGTCGTAACATATTTAAGAACGGATTCTTTCGATACTTATTTTTGCACTTGACTGTACGATCCATTTCGTACAAATAAAGTCGGATTAAGTACCTTCTAGCATAAAAACATGACAAATTGTTTTCGAGCAGTCTTTTACTCCGATGACTCTTTATTTGGTGTGATTATTACTACTAATAGTAATAATTTTAACGACAAACGAGTCTCAATCGAGTAAACTTGGGTGAATATCTGAGCGTTTCAATCGCCTAATTTTGGTGGCATCATTTTTGCCGAAGTTTCTATTCGTTACAATGTGCTACTTTGTCATTTGAAGGTGCGTGGTACTTATTACAAATGACGAAGTATAACATTGAGGCGCTTAGAAACTTCGGCAAAAATTATGCCCCAAAATTAGGCGGTTGAAACGCTCAGATATTCACCCACTTACGTTTGATACTATTTGACGTTTCTTAAGGTAAGGGTTTGAGTCTGCCTGCGACCAGTGCGACAGTGCGACCACGGGTCATGCCCGAACGTCAGGATAATAAACGTAATTTTACGCGATTAAGACCACTTTGTCGTTAAAATATGAGTGATAAATTGATAATCGGGAAAGTTACAATAAAAATATAGTAAAAATATTTTTTTTATCGGAAAAAAGTAGTACCTATGAAACTTCTTCTCGGATCAGTGGTGTAGGTTAAAACTGGAAGTAGATTTACATACATAGCCCCGGCATGGCCTCGAGTTGTTGAGTTGGGTTCTAAAATTTGGCGACCAGAGGCCCTACCGCGAACCACGAACGAAATGTTACATCTCTCTCGCGCTTGTGACTTCGTACGTAAGTGTGATAGGGAGGCAACAGTTGCAGATTGCTTAAGATGGTCACGTGTCACGCGTTTGCCGTTCATCGCGCTACTCGTCACTTTCGCTCTTGCGTACTTTTTGGAACGCGACGGTAACAACCACAAACGACCAAACACGGTACCATCATAAACCTACTAGACAAAACGAGTCACCCAAATTTTAGAGCCCAGAACCTGAATATGTTGGTCACGGCATCCGGACACAGTAAATAATAAATAAATAATAATAAATAAATATCTTGGGACATCTTACACAAATCAACCTAGTCCCACGGTAAGCTCAATTAAGGCTTGTGATGTGGGTACCAGGCGACGATAAATATAATAGATAGATACGTATAGATACTTAGATTCATACACAGCCACGACCAAGGAACAAACATTTGTGATAAATAAATACACAAAGAATGCCCTCGCCGGGATTCGAACCCGGAACCTCCAACTTCGTAGGCAGGGTCACTACCAACTAGGCTACAGAGGCTGACAGTACTTGTGTTGTGGCTAGCATTGTACCGCGGAGAAGTTTCATAAGTTGTGAAGCCTATCTCAGTCCACTGCTGGACGTAGGCCTCTCCTACTAACTATGCGTATAGACGCATTAGGAGGTAAATGCCCATAATCACCACGCTGGGCATGCGGATTGGCGATCGCAGTAATGTGTCCACAATGATGACGCTGCTGCCCGTCATCAGTCAAGTCAAGGAATGGTTAGTGACACTAATTCAATCCCTTAGTCGACTCTTACGACTCCCGCGGGAAGAGTTGGGGTGGTAACAAATGTATTCTTACTGCCGTCACCACACGGCTCATGCCTTATGGGTTTTACTGAGCAAGTTAGCTTGTTTACTTATTTCGATAAAACATAATTATTTATAACACCTTTTTATAAACTCTCATGGAAACATTCTCAATGGTAGCTTACTATTAAATTCTCATGAATTTTTTCAGAAACTTTCAAGTATGTTCCTGCAATTTAAATAATATTCTGCAACTTGTACATTGCTAGTCGTGGACAGCTCCAAATGAAATGAAACCCCACCTTGACGCTCCTCGGACGCCCTCTAAACTAGGAAAAATCCAGGGAAACCCAGACGGATGGCAACCCTATGGCTAACCAGCCAGGCTAACACAAGATATGTCCGCTGCAAATGGTAAGGGTAGATGGCTGCTTAAAAACTCCGACCTCACATTAATTTTAGAATCGTGACGTAAAGGTATCCAAATTGAATGTGAAACGAATGATTGTACTATTTCTGTTGTTTACGCTATGCGATGTATCTATTGTTGGCACAATGCTTGCATTCAGTACGTTGACTCTTGTTGAAGCGATAAAATGACGTGCTTACGCCGATCACCGTCATAGTGGAGACTGGGCGAGGAGAGCAGGCTCAAGATCCATATAATGGTCATTAATTTTTAGTTGTCTTTTCTAGTAAACAACCTTCTAACCAAAAACTGACCGTTCTTTAGTAAACTGCTATTTTATTGATTCAAAATGAAGCAAATACATGGGAAAATTACTTTTGACTAAAATACTACAAATGCAAAATAAGGTGTACTTAAAATTATTTTTCCCCTCACTAGCTCGTAAAGCGCTCGTTTATCGTTTAATACGAGCGGGTAAAAACGCTTTTTACACTCTTGTGAATAAAGTAATTTGACATTGCTCTAATTCCTATAGCCCCCTACTGCCTAGTATAAGTGGATCTGTATGACCGTAGTAAACATGCGCAATCGGAGCTCACATGTTAAATTGGTCGTTCTCATGGGTGACTTTGTAAGCCATTGGCTATATTTAATTTCCAGAAGTAACTCTATTCTACGATACGTTTCGACATAGAGTTTTAAATGGTTTCTTCAAGTTAATTTACATTTGGATGAGATTTGTAATCATATTTCCTCGTGATAGTGAGGGGAAAAAAGTTGTATTACACTTGGCGGCAAAGTTTGTTCAACTCTCGTGCCTTGAGACCTTCGCAATGCTCAAGATTCCAGTTTTTGAACCACTCACTACGCTCGTGGCTCAATTTTGGAATCTTTCGCTAGCTCAGGTCTCAATATTGGCATGACAGTTAAACAACAACTTTGCCCCCTTGTATAATAAATAACTATTTCCAGTGCACTTTAAATCTGTGTCATGTCACGTCGTAATATGTTTAGAAGAGGGTTCTTTCGATACATATTGTTGCTCTTGACTGTATAGGCAAATATGGCAAAGAAATAACTGTGAAATAAGTCTGGCAACGGGAGTTAAGTCCTCAACGTACAGTGGGAAAGGCATAAATACTGGGCGCTGGGGCTAAATCGGCGCTTTATTTAGTTTAAGTTTGATCAACTAAGATTTTTCAATAAACGGATTTAAACCTGGTCACAATACTATCGCAGCGTCCGGGTACTTTTACCTTGTCTTTATGTAAGGTATGAGTACACGTTGGGCTTTGACCTAAGGTACTCCTGATCCTCTTATTGGGTCGAAACATGTCGATCAATCATCGACTTAAATTACTTAAGTAACCCGGTTCGCTAAACATTGGAATACATGTAAATGTTTGTGTCTACGTATTTTATTCCGTTAGTAGAGGCACATAAATTAAACTTTATTAATAATAATAATGCATAAAATATACCTACATGTGTATTTGGTTTTTCTGTCAACCATACTTTGCCATCAACACGTTGATAACGATCACTAGAAGTTAGGTACCAATGTGCTGGCTCAAGTACTAAAAGTTTTGCAGAGTTAAGATACTGTTGTAAATATTTTACTTATACAGAGTGCGTTTGTTTCGTAAACATGGCGTCGACCGGAGGGTACTTGAGATTCATTAGCAATGCTGAGGAATTATGAGATGTTATGGCTTTCGCATACAGGGTGGCCCTGTAACTGGGCCAAGCATTATGACGGTATAATAATAGATGTGTTTTCAAGCGTTTATATTAGGTCGAGGAAAAGCATTTTCGTATTGTGAAAATTCGAAACGTTCATCTGTTATATTGATTTAAACTTTCACGATTATCAGTATGACTAACTGTGACAGACTGGCTGCCTGCGACCACGGGTGTAATGTCATGCCCGAAACGTCAGGATATAATTAAACGTAAGTTTACGCGATGAAGACCCATTTGTCTTTAAAATATGACGTTCATCTGTTGCTTTTTACTTCAATATTCGCTGAATAATAAAACTGGAATCAACTAATATCAACTAATGTTTTACACTTAATAGGTGAAAAAAATAACATAATGATGGACCCGTTTCTCGAAAGCTTGTAACTTGTAATAAAAGTGGAAGTCTCTTTTTGCCACTATTAATTAGATAAGGACTTCCACTTGTATTACAAGTTACAATCTTTCGAGAAACGGACCCATGCCATGTTTGTATAGGTAGGTATACCTTTGTTCAAATGTAGTGCAAAACCTATTCCCTTCGTATTTTCACAGAAATGTCCAAATCTGTCGTCACATGGTGACTATAGTTACATTAGGTACTTGTCCTTTTCTGGTGTCGTCACTATTTCACCAACTAGGATAGGTTCAATAAATTACTCGAATACGCAAAAGCGATGTTACACTACACAGTATTTTAACCCTAGCAAGCTACTAAGGCACTGGTCTCACCGCGAGCTACTAAGCTATGGACTATCGGCTATAAACACGAACAAAAGATAGAAGACTCCCGTGTAAATAAAAGATACACGGCGATACTCGCCCAGCTATCAGCTATCACCGCCGGGCGAGTATCGCCGTGTCTCTTTTATTTATACGGGAGTGCGTATCTTCTGTTTATAGCCGATAGTTCATAGCTTAGTAGCTCGTGGTGAGACCAGTGCCTAAGAATGAACTTTTGACAATTATAAATTGATCCTTATAATACCAACCATTTTTCCGATAGTCTTAATGTCATATATGTATATAGGGCTCATATCTAAACTGTGAAAAGTTCATTCTTAAGGTGCGGTTAAACTAAAAAAGCATTCGGTGTTCTAACCTCCCACTCTACGAAATTCGATCAGTACACAAAACGTGATTGGTTGATTTCGTAGAACGGGCGCTAGAACAGCGAATGCTCTTTTGGTTTAAACGCACCTTTAGAAATCTGCAACTATTAACATTGTCAATGTGACAATGTTCAATTTTCAAATTAACAAAAGTACATCATAAAAGCCTCTAATATTGTGGAAACGATATGGCGATTACTCCACCGAGAAGCCAGAGTAAAGCTCTTGAGTGAAAGAAAAAGAAGTCTATCAATCGACATGCTTGTATAAACCACAGTTCACACGCACATGTCAAAACATTCCCAAATGTAATTATAATGTTAATTTAACTGTTGGTGGGTGGCGATTTGGCCCGATTTGCAGGCGAGGACCGAAATAACTTTTATTTATAAATCGTGTACGATTGCAAACCGATACACAATGTTACGCACTCGATGTCTATCGGGTAATAAACATTGCTGATGGCAGACATAGACACTCCCGTATTTTGAGATCGTGCGTACACCTGCATGACTAGCCAAGATTCCATTCTACAATCGTATACGATAAGCAAAAAGTGATAAATAAATAAATATCTTGGGACATCTTACACAAATCGATCTAGTCCCACGGTAAACTCAATTAAGGCTTGTTATTTGTGATGTGGGTAGGTACTAGGCGACGATATATAGGTATAATAGATAGATACATATAGATACTTAAATCATAGACAGCCATGACCAAGGAACAAATATTTGTGATAAAAAATACACAAATAGTGCCCTCGCCGGAATTCGAACCCGGAACCTCCAGCTTCGTAGGCAGGGTCGCTAGCAATCTAGGCTACGGAGGCTGACTAATATAGGAGAATGACAGATTCGAACGAAAAGTCATTTCCATCCATCACGGTTACGTGATTTCGTGATTCGTTCGAATCTGTCATCTTATTAACATTTACTTATCGCTTATCGTACATGAGATTGCAAAATTACGTTTTGGCTCGACATGCTGAAACGATGTCAAAGTTGCTCCAAAAACCGCGAAAATAAAATTCCTTACTAATTATTTATTATTATTTTATTTAGGTAGTTATATTTTCAAAAGAGTTAATTAATACATGTAATAGTTACCTATCTGGTATAGAGTGCACACGAATAATCCGCATAATTTCAACTACCTATTTTTTAGTCTAAACATGTAGATTTTTATTTTTCTGTATTTTTATACTAGGTATCTCTCAATGAGAATATTTAGATATTTTTGTAGTACAACTCAAATTTAAATATTTTTTAGTATACCTATAACATGTAATTATTATAGAATATTTAGTTCAGGCAAGTAAGTATCATATAGACACGTTTACATCAAATCCATAAATAAATGACTGAAAAGAGTATCCACTATACATACATATTTGTAGAACTTCACAATTTCGCGGAATATATCCCTGACTTCCTATCCCTATTTCAGTAACACAAACAAAAGGTTTGATTACAATCGTTAATCGACACGTATGCTCTAATGGGCATTCCTGTAATTCCCGTAATTTAATAATAGAGTTCGTTCGGAAACTATAGGCATGTGCTATGTATGGGCGTGCGTTGCTTGGAGACGCCTTCACTTTCCACAGATTCTAAACCGATTGCAATAACTTCCTCGGGCTATGGGAACCGTAGTGTTGCGATTAGCTGGTTCAGATTTCTCGAACCTGGCCTACTACCGCGAAAATCGAAGTAAATTTCGAGGATTTTTCTCTGTCACTCCAACGAAGACGTCATTAGAGCGAGAGAGACAAATCATCGAAATTTGCGGAATTCGATTTTGGCCAGGCCAGATTCGAATAAAACATGGAAGCCGTCCGCCATACTAAATTGCCGACAAGTGTCACCCCCAGTAGGCTTAGCACATGATTGATGCGACAATATGTCGCGGCGAGATAGAGCTGGCGTTAGACGTCCATGTTATATTTGGTCGCGCAAGCCTGTAGCCGAACCATGAGTTGGAAAGTAAAGGATATGTTAGGTTTTACTCGATACGTAATGCATTCTATCGCATTCGCACTGATACATTGAAGAGAGCGCGATGGTCTGCTTTACGTATCGTTTACGTATCGAAAAACCTAACGTTACCGATACTTGCTTAGTCATGGGGCCTATTGCATAACAAATTAAAACTTATATTACAAGCGGAAGTCTCTTTTCTATCTCTCTAACTAGAAATAGACTTCCACTTGTAATAGTATGTCGTTGTAATTTGTTACGCAATAGGCATGTTACGGTTACGGGAGGCCTATCGACCGCCAATCACGAGCACGGGCCCGTTTATCAAAAGCTTGTAACTTGTAATACAAGCGGAAGTCTCTTTTTAGCTCTATAAATTAGATAAGGATTTCCGCTTGTTTTACAAGTTACAAGCTTTCGAGAAATAGGCCCCACATCACTATTACTGATATTGGTAAAAGCTTCCGTTCCTTCTAATGGCCGCGTCGCGTAAACATCCGAGCTATGCAGCTCCTGCGTTATTGGGTGTGCATTTTGTGCACTCGAAGGGCAGACCTAGCGACGCTTTCGCATTTTTCAGGCAAATCGCGCCGTAACTCCGACGTCGTGCGATTTGTTTAAAAATATGTCCTCCCCTCCCTCTAACTTGGGTCCAAAAAATATGAAAGAAAAACATGGTAGTGGGCTTATAGAATACTTTAAAATAAAAACTATTTCGAACATAGTCGGCCCAGCCGTTTTTGAATAACTACGGAACCCTACATTGAGCATGGCCTGACATGCTCTTGTCCGGTTTTTACTCCAAATCTGAAAAAATGAGGTGGTTTCCCGTGTGATATCGTATATTTATTTGCTTTACCTTTTGGTATAACCTCACAAAAGCCACTCTTTTAGCGAAAGCCATATTTTCCTTTAACCTGTGCTAACAGTAATTGAACTGAGGTACTGTGGACTCTATGCCCTTGTAATAAGGATAACTATCAGCGAAACAGTGCGGCTTTACAGTCAGCAACTAAAGTATCCACGTGCACGCGGTTAAAAGCGCTTATTCCATTGTGATAAAGGCTAGTTTTGTTCCAGTGAATACTTTTGAATAGGTACTACGTCATTCTGGGGACCTATTACGGTAAGCTGACAAGGAACCGACATTTCTAGCGAAAGGAAATGCAGTGCACTTGGGATTGCATTATAGAAATCTAGGAAGCGTGTAGGTTTTCAGCATTTTAACCACAGAATTAGATTTGGATAGAAGAAACAAGTTCACTCATTTGTATGGCGGCCGAGCGTGTCAGATTTTGTACTGAAGTTACTTGCCTACGATTTTAAATATGTCTCAGGCCCTTATTCATATTTTTTTGTGTTGTTGCAATATTACTTAAGGTGGCATTATTAATGTTTTTGTTCACTTCAACTTACAAAATTTGACGCCCGAAAGCTGCACGCTGCGATTAAAGACGGACAACTCAGTGGATTTCACAGAGTTCATTTGACACGCTAAGTAAATACGTTTGCTTGATCTATATATCTATATATTATTATTACCTCGTGATGGACTGCTTTACTTATCGAGTCAAACCTAATATGACCGTTGCTGCTTGACAACACATACTATACTCCGTTTGGTTTGGTGCTTCAAAAAAGGTAAACAATCTTGCAGTAGTAGCAAATATACGTAATACAACAAGGAAATACAGTGATTTACATTGTGTTTGATTCATTAAGTACCTAGTTTGGATTTTTATATGCATTTTTCAATAAAAAGATACTGCATGATTGTTTACCTTTTTTTAAACACCAAACCAAACAGTATAGTTCGTACTGTAGCCATGTCATGTGTTGGAAAGTAAAGGATACGTGCGTCACACAGATTTTTTATATAATAACTTATACTAAAAATCTGTATCTCAACGGTTACAAATCTTTCCTGTGGAGATATGAAAGTTAAGGGTTCTAGAACCCTGATTTTCTTGTTGGACGAATACAAGCCGATAGGCGGCTTTTGGTTCTTAAGAATGATGTGGTCAAAACCTAATTTGTATGTCCCAAAACCGTAACTTTCCCAATGTCACGGAAGACCAGCGCCAAGGAACAGTCAGGGGCAAATATATATATACAATTTTAGACCTTATGCTCCAGACATAAGTAAAAAATTGTATAGATATTTTTGCCCTTAACTGTACCTAACAAGTATCTTGACAAAAATCTGAGTGAAAACCTTTTCAGCGGCGTTTTAAAAATTAATGATATGTTATAGTTTGTACCTATGTTTGTATTTTAAGCGCACTGAATAAATTATTTTTCTTTTATTATTTTCAATGTCCACAGGAAAGAAGCCCGTTTTCGCGAACGCTGTATGATCCACGTTAGATTTTACTCGATACGTAATGCATTCTCACTTCAATATTAGTGCGAGCGCGATAGCCTGCTTTTCGCAAAAGTAAAACCTAACGTAACCGATACTTGCAAAGTCATGGTACAGCTACAGTTGCGTAACCACACCACGCGCCAAATGTTTTGTCGCAAACCATAACCTAAGACGACAGGTTACAGCTGCGACCTGATTACTAAACCCGGACCGTACGCGACCCAAAAAGTCCGTCAGAAATAATCACTTCAAAGAAAATGTTGCAAATAGGCACCGTGAAACAAGATTTTTTTTTGTTTTCATATATCCATTCACTTGCCTCATGTAGCTTTTGTTACCACCTAGCACCTAGGCATTCCTAAGTCCAGTGTCAAGGGGGGGGGGGGGATTGAAGTGCCCTCATTGCCCCCCCTGCATCCGCGCCTGTGCCTCCTTATTAAATATCTATTACGAGAAATTTTCATTGGGGTCGATTGTAAACAATTTGTACATAGTTAAGTCCTTCATCAAAACAAAAATCACGATCGTGTCAATTTGTGTTACGAAAGTCAGTAATACAAACTATGTGGTATACTCTGTCCGACAAACGTCGGCAGTATTAAAAGGGGCAAATTTAAAAGATATACGTGCAATGTGCATATTGTTGATAGCTCATAGACAATTTAAATATTTCGTATTTTCCAGTGTCAAAAGTTGTTACACAAAATTAAACTTCGTGGCAAAAAATATGACATTAAATTTTGTTTTCATTAAAGGGCGAATTCTTATTTTATTGGCTTTTTTTATATTTCCTAATTTTGACTTTTTACATTTTTTCTACGCATACTTTCGATCCTGATAGAAATAAAAAAGTGTCCCAAAAATCCATTGAGTTACTATTTTTCATACAGTTTTTCTATCGTAACCCAGTGGAACACAAAAATGTAAGTATTTTCAGGACCCTTTTTTATGCTAATGAGGATCGAAAGAGCTTGCAATTCTGAGTAGCAAAAATGTAAAAAGGTGACATCATGTTAAATTAAAAAAAAACACCAAAATAAAAATCTGCCCTAAAGGTCTTTTAACTATGTACAGTCAAGGGCATTAATATATATACACTCCTCCATACTGATCCCTTACAAATGTGTTTATATATTAATACACTCGACTGTACACATTTTAAGCAATCTACCCATTCACATTCAGGAAATGAAAATTGCGCCATAATGGTCAACTCCGAAACGCATTTCCGGCCGAGACCCGCGAAACCGCCATTGACATTAGCAAACCGCAACGCGCATAAACGTGCCATTTGGGACCGTGCATGGATTTGACTGTTTACGTGTTTCAAAACAACCGAATCGATTCGGTGACTAATGGAATTCATCGGCGAATAGCTTAAAACACGACACACACACACACACACACACACACACACACACACACGCGTACAAACACAACTGCGAGCAAGACCGACCTACCTAACTTTAAGTACTAGTAGGTAGTTTAAGAAGGACCTGTCTGAAAATCAGCGCTGGGTAAATGAATATATTTCACATATCTACTTATGCTGAGACTGGTACCTATTGCCTATACCTATACAAAACAATTTTTATTTATATTTACTTAATTTTTATTTTTATTTTTTTATCTACTTCTGGGTATAAGATAAGAATTCTCTCTTTTTTGCTACATTCCTTATTTATAATTTTTGTGTTTTTTTTCTTGTTTTTTAATCTGTTATTTGGGCTATAAAACATTTTTATTCTTTATTCTTATTCTAAAATTGTGGAAAATAGGATGCAAACGGGGTTTTTGCAGGGTTCACGTACAGTCATTCAATTAAAACTTTCGTGCCACATCACATCATCATCCTCAGTCTATATAAGTCCACCCACAGCTGGACAAAGGCTTTACCTATGCGTGCGTACTGACGCATTAGGAGGTAAATGTCCATAATCACCACGCTGGGCAAGCGGATTGGCGATCGCAGTAATGTGTCCACTATGATGACGCTGCTGCCCGTCTTCAGTCAAATCAAAGAATGGTCAGTGACCTAATTCAATCCCTTAGTCGACTCTTACGACTCCCGTGGGAAGAGTTGGGGTGGTGACAAATGTATTCTTACTGCCGTCACCACAAGGCGAGTTTCTGTTAGTGACTGTTCACAATTCGTGGCCATCGTCATCTATAGTCAATCTACAGCATCAATGCATTCTATAATTGCAACGAAATGCAATTATCGGCATATTGGAATTGACCGTTCCCAACCAGCCGTTGTAATAACTGCGGTCGACTTCGTAATTGAATATATTACATTTAAGAGCAAAAATTTCGATCAGATGTAATTATTCATAGAACATACCTACTGTATCAAAGAAAATTTTAAATATTTACAGATAAGAGTAATAGGATAATTCCAAATGTGAAAAAACGGCGAGCAATTTCGAAAGGGGACACTTTTCGGAATTACACTATTTTCGAAATTCGAAATCGGATAATTCAGAAAGTAAATCCTATCGGATAATAAAGGATCCTCGAGCTTAACAATATTTTAAAGGTTGACGCAAATATTTTGCTAAAATTAAGGCTTGTGATATCGGCATTGTGGGTACCAGGTACCAGGTGACGATATACCTATATAAAAATAGATACTTAAATACATATAGACAGCCATGACCAAGGAACAAATCTTTGTGATAAATAAATACACAAATAATGCCCTCGCCGGGATTCGAGCCCGGAACCTCCAGCTTCGTAGGCAGGGTCACTACCAACTAGGCTACGAAGGTGTACACTGAGGCACCCACGACTTAAAAATAAATGGAATTAAAAAAAATATCACCTCAACATTCTCCACTAAGGACTTGACTAGAAATTGCAATCTCAGTTTTCTTTGAGATGTTTATTTACTTTTTCTGCGCGGAAAAAAGATAGCAAATACTTGGTATAGCAAGCAGAACTTTGCACAGTAAATTTAATAACCAGGGGCCAACTCAGTACGTTTTAATGTTGAGTCGCGATATGTCCGAGTTGCCACTTTAGTGAAAAGCCAGTGGCGAACTTTATAATTGAATATGAAGACGCAGGCCTTGCGAACATGCCCTGCAATCGTATACGATATGCGCAGTCACGTGACCGTAAGTTATTTTGACGCACTAACGTTGCAGTTTCGGAGGGGTAGAGTATTTTATAAATAAATAAATATCTCGGGACATCTTACACAAATCGACCTAGTCCCACGGTAAGCTCAATTAAGGCTTGTGATGTGGGTTGGGTACCAGGCGACGATATATATAATAGATAGATACATATAGATACTTAAATACATAGACAGCCATGACCAAGGAATAAATATTTGTGATAAATAAATACACAAATAATGCCCTCGCCAGGATTCGAACCCGGAACCTCCAGCTTCGTAGGCAGGGTCACTACCAACTAGGCTACGGAGGCTGGCGGAGGATTTATCGACCGTTTTCTATATCGATGTTCATGTTGTGTAAGAGACACAGGTGGCTTGTGATGGTCCCGTTTTATCTATTTAGTATCTGGAAATGATTGTTGATTAGCTTATTAATGCACCGTTTAAATTTTCACTCCGGTTGTAGGCCACACACTTTAGGCATATTGATAATACCGAAAGGGACTAACAATACTTAGCAGCCTGCTAAGTTAAGAGACGTTTATGAATAAGGGTGTTTGAATAAAACCAGAATGATAGGCTTTTATGGTAAAATAAACAAAATGTAAAATGTTGTGATACGGTCTATCTATTACAATACATAACTCTTTATTGCACACCTCACACGTAATAAAAAAATAATATAAAACGTAACACAAAACAAAAGAAATATGAAAACAGAGGTAAAAAGCTAAAAAGCGATCTCTTCCAGACAACCTATGTGTAGAGGAGAAACGATTACAAACATTTAGGTATTTTCCTTTTTCTGCACCACCTACTGTGCAGAAAAAGGAAAATATTTAGTTGAAAAATGGATACCAACAACACAAACATAAATTCCGATAGACATTGTATTACTCACATAACGAGTACATCAGTACATCGACCTAATCTCACGGCAAGTGCAAGAACTATCTACTTTTTCACAGTCGACTATCGACATCAGATACATATATAGGAGCGGCCACAGTGCTCAAATATATCTAAACATGCACTTTAACGCCTTTGACAATAGAGGCCTGGGGGTTACCATGACGTACTAATGCGATTCAGTTAAGGTCGAGAGAAAGGGACAAGGCTATACGAGCCATAAATATCTCTGTCCCTTTCCCTGAACCTAAACTGAATCGCATTAGTAGATACGTCATGGTAACCGCCTTTTTTTTGTTTTTTAAGGAGAGGAAAAATGCGTTACGCATACCACCCGGGTGTGGGGACGGACCCGGGCTAACTGAAAAGTACGCACGATGCCGAGTAATATGATGTATTACAGTCCATGATCGCAAAAAAAAATTAAAAGGTACACTTTTTCTGCAAATTACCCAGGAACGCTCGCGCTTGCATCTGCAGCACCACCAGCACCGCTCCGAGTTGCGGAGCACCGCCCCCGGATGCCGTTCTGGCCCCATGTTCACCCTCATCATTCCGCCTTCAGTGGCCTAATGCTGGTAAAGGATGGTAAGCGGTAACCCCCCAGGGTGCTTAGCCAAGTTGCCAATCGCTAGCGCTTGATAGCGTATCGTAGTTTTCCCTCTCTGTCACTCTTGCATATTAGTGCGACAAAGATAGTTAGCTTCCTTTCGTTTACGATTGACGATTAAGCGTTAGCGATTGGCAGCTTGGCTAAGCACCCTGTATTTTTGTGGAACAACTCAAATTAGCCGCGAAAAGTGAGGCCGTGGCTTCAAATCCCACTTGCGGCCTATGACATATAATATTAAAAAAAATAGAGGCCTGTTTAGATATTTATGAGTACCCAGACTGCTCCGATAAATCTGATGGCGACTGTACATAAAAAGAGAACGTCCAAGTACATTATTTATTCCTTCTCTTTAAGGTGTCTTTGAATAAACGTGTTTCCGATAACGATTGATGCAAAGGTAAGTTATTTTTGTTCGCTTCAGTAGATAATGAGAGGAGTTAACGAAGAAATACAAAACTTGGGGGTGTATTCGATCTATGAAATATTTTTTGGGATATTTAGGTCTAATATAGGTAAATGCCTATAATTAGAGGGGGCTAGCACATATACTTATTGATTGCCATTTAGAGTGTGGATTGCATGTTTAAACAAACAAATCCTATGTTTGCACAGTCTAGAAGCAATAACTTACCCCCTTATTTACAGACGATTATTAGCGGCTTGTTAAGTTAGCAAACGTTTATGAATAAGGTGTTTAAGTTTCAATATAAATATAAAGATAAGAAATAGGTATTTCCTCGGATTCCATACAATATTAAAATCATAAAAGGCATTTAGCTCCCCTTTGTAGTTGAAAATAAAGGCTAGAAAATTTGCCGCATCGACCGGTTGCGATTTATTGTGGCCGCAGGAGCCGTTGAAATAAAATTACCATACTTAGTGTATAAAGATGTAATTTTATAAACAAAAAAATATTATTTCTTAACCTTATATTAACATTTAACTTTAAGTTATTGCTTCTAGACTGTTTAAACTTAAAAATTTTAAGTAAAAAGTAGAAAATATTTTTTAGTTCTATTCTCTTACGACAACTCAAAACGAACTTACTACGTTCGAGTAGACCTTAGTGCGCATTTCCATAGAGACTTCTGATTGGTTCTAAGTCTAGGAAAAAGGGCGAACAACAACCTGAGTTATTGAGTTGGTAATGATATTTTCTCAAACATGCAATAAAATGTTGTAGTTACGTGCCTAAAAAGTGGCCGGGAGGAGTGGGCACATAAGTATATGTGTGACGAACATATGTATACATGTCGGTATAGCCACGTGAGCTAATCAAAATTTTGATGGTACAATCACAACTGTTTTGAAATCTCGGTTCTTCGCTGCTACAATATTACACGGTTTTATTTACATACCTATGTTGCACTTTTGTAAACTTGTAATTTGAATGTCACACTGACACTTTTTAGTCCAGTAGGCTTGGCACAGAATTAGTGCGACAATACAGGGTGAAATTTAAAACGTGAATCGTAATAAGTTTTTCTAGCTCTATAAACAACTAACAATGAAATGCCCCACAAGTTACTTAAAAATGGACATGTTATTTTTTTTTCTGGGCCTTGTGTTTTTGTATTTTTTGGCTTTAGAATATCAAAACGGATTATTAAGACAAATTAATTGAATAATTTAAATTACCTCTTCAAACTGAAGTAATTAATAATGCCAATTTTGTAATTTCGTTAAAAATGAAATAATATTCATTACATTTGACGATTTTAATAGCCTAAATAATCGTTATAATTTCTTAGAATCACCTTAAATATTAAAAACGGTCACCGAAAATTTTAAAAAAGACATGACTATTTCTAAGTAACTTGTGGGGCATCCATTTGTTAGCTATTTATTTGTTATTTGTTTGTTAGTTCGGTCATGGCTTTCTATGTATTTAAGTATCTATATGTATCTATCTATTATGTATATCGTCGCCTGGTACCCATATCACAAGCCTTAATTGAGCTTACCGTGGGACTAGGTCGATTTGTGTAAGATGTCCCAAGATATTTATTTATTTTATTTATTTATTCATAGAGTTAGAAAAACATAATTATTATGACTCACGATTTCAATTTCACCCTCTATGTCGCCGCAAGATAGTCTATCCATCCCTCTTTTATTCATACAGGTAGTAAAAAATTTACAATCTATCTCGCGGCGACATACTGACATACCAATCATGTGCTAAGCATAGATTCGATTAACCCGGAAATGTACCATACTCGTAGAACAGTAATTATGCGGAGAGACACTTGTCATCAGTTTGTCACAACCTTGTTTGAAAGGCCGTTTGGTATGGCGTGCATTTCCATGTTTTATTTGTTCCTAGCTCTTCCTGGAACGAGAAGTGAAACTGACGTAAACTAGTTGTGTAGCGTCCCTGGAAATCGGATGATAAATTGACCTAGACATTGTTCTGGCACTAACGGATCGATGGCTAAGACCTTGATCACAATATCGAACTAAACAAAATTATATTGTTTAGTTTTGAATGTAATATAACTAAATTGTATACAGGGTGGAACGGCACGAGGATCTTTCCCGCTACGGACCGAGACTACCAACCACTACGATAAACTAAAATTGTTAAGGATAACGGTTGTATAAACCGCCGCTGCAGTACTATGATATTTATGATATTAAATAGTTAAAAAAAGGACTGGCGACCAAATGGAACACTAGGCTACTCGGGAGCTATGTCACTTATACTTATAGCACATGACTCTAAGCTTTCAATGCAAAGGTCTTTTAAAATGATAAAAAGATTACTAGAAGTCATTTATCTTTAAATTAACCGTTTTCAAGATATCAGCTCTCAAAGTCGTAAAAGGTGTGTTCCTCTATTTTTCAGCTCTGGGGTATAAAAATCTAAGAATAATGAATGCGATACGTATTAATAAAATAAATAAATAAATATCTTGGGACATCTCACACAAATCGACCTAGTCCCACGGTAAGCTCAATTAAGGCTTGTGATGTGGGTGCAAGGCGACGATATATATAATAGATAGATACATATAGATACATAGACAGCCATGACCAAGGAACAAACATTTGTGATAAATAAATACACAAATAAAGCCCTCGCTGGGATTCGAACCCGGAACCTTGTAGGCAGGATCACTATCAACTAGGCTACGGAGGCTGACAAAAATGAATAGTTTTTAACGATTTTTGGTTTCATCAAATAATCTTTTATAGTTTTTGAGATACCGAGTCCGTCCCACCGCCCGAGTGGTATGCGTTACGCATTGGCACATGTAAAATAAAGGCATGATGGTGTCTTTTGGTTCGTTCCAAGCAACTAAAGTCCACGGACAGAATAATCATTGTATTCTAATTTTCACGTGGGCTTTGTTTTTTTAAACAAAACAATGTTGTGACTGATACGAATGCCGTGGGGCAAATCTTCAAGATAAATAAAAAGATTTTTCTTCATGCCCACGTCTCAGTTAGTTACTCAATGCTATTTCTAATTATTAAGGGTACATTTTTCGGGAAAA
>JALPQI010009785.1:0-42727 GCA_025490895.1 Thaumatotibia leucotreta | reverse complement strand
ACTTGTTATCTGACGACCAGAAAACGGTACGTGTCAATTGGTACCCGCAAAACTTTAAAAAGATTTAATGGAGGAAGCTCAAATGCCGTTTTTAGTATTGTGTCAGGTGACGAATCATGGATTTACGCATATGAGCCTGAATCGAAAAACCAATCTCCAGTTTGGGTTTACGAAGACGAACCAAAGCCGACAAAAGTTGTTCGTTCTCGCAGCACGATCAAAAAAATGGTAGCCACGTTTGTCTCCAAATCGGGTCACGTGGCGACTATCGCTCTTGAAGATCGAAGAACTGTCAATGCCGATTGGTATATAGGCGTTTGTTTACCGATTGTTTTTGCTGAACTGCGAAAAACTAACCCTAACCGCCGTATTATACTACACCATGATAATGCCAGCCCTCACACCGCTCAGAAAACAGACGACTATCTGAAGGGCGAAAACGTCGAATTACTGGACCATCCTCCGTACAGCCCCGACCTAAGTCCCAACGATTTTTTTACTTTCCCGAAAATAAAGAATCGGTTGCGTGGTCAGCGTTTTCAGACCGCGGAAGAAGCAGTCGACGCTTATAAAATGGCCATTTTGTCAACCCCCACTTCAGACTTCAATAACTGTTTTAAAAACTGGTTTCAGAGAATGAAAAAGTGTATTAAACACAAAGGAGAATACTTTGAAAAACAATAAAAGTACTTTTATTTCATTAAAATGCGTATTTTTTCCGATTCCCGAAACTTTCAGGGCAACCTACGTAGTACCAGTGACTTTGCGCACCTGTTTTAGAGCTCAAGCTCGAGTTCGACGATCGTTTACTAGTCTTAATCCAAAATCAATAAACTCCTAAATACAATAGAATTAAGATATTTTATGTTCAGTACCTATGAATAGTATGAATCTGACAGCTGTTTGGGCCAGACGTCTACGTAGCGCCGCCTGGTGGCAGAAAAAATATCGAAAACCCTCATTGATCTCAAATAAATATATATATACAGATTAGGGTGCTTCTTATTTTTGCAATTTTGTAGGATGTTCTATTCTAACCAATAAAGGAGCTCTTTGCTCTCCCGATTGCAATTTTCTATGGAGCACCCTCTCATTTTGTTATTTGATAAGTAACCCATATTTATTTATTTTTTCAATAATTATAGACAAAAATTAAGGGCCGCTAACTAATCATTTTGCCTTTCTTGATCTTCATACTTTGGTAGCGACCCGACCCCTAATTTTTCGAACAATGTTCGAACATCCTACCAAATTGCAAAAATAAGAAGCACCCTAAACAGATGTTATAAATAATAATATAAAAAATCATGTCTCTAAGTTGTAGAATATTAAAATCTCTTAGTAATTAAATATAGCTTTGCTTTGCGTTTCTATTGGTTTCTGTAACAAATTGAATAATAGAAGAATCGTAGTAACATGTACCTACCTAGTATTTTACCTTTATTTATGTATGAGAATTAGGACACTGGGGCAGCCCCGTGAGGACTTCTGTGACCCTGCCCTATAGTAATTTAGATACGCGATTACTTTTAGTGGTCGCAGCAATATTATTATTTGTTGGTAAGTAATCTATACTATTTTTCAGATTATGTTTTTGAACATCCTTACAATTTATATCGTATTTTATGGTTTAACGTTATAAATGTTATTTAGATTAAATGACGCCTTTGATAGGCAGAGTATTGTATCACTTTTGTTTTTTTTTTTTATTTCTAAGTGAGGCAAATGACAATCACATTCTGCCGCCACTAAAATATTTAAACTTTATTATTTTTCTTTAGCTGTCGTAGGAAAATTGTATGCACCAGTTCATAATCGGTTCTTAAAATCGGGGGTCGATGTTATAACAATAGATCTGAAAATGATTATGTCACTGTTGCATAAACTACTATAAGTAGCATTTTCATTTTCAATTCTATTGATAAGCGATCCCTTGCAAACTTCATTAAAAAACAATCCGTTATTGTTTATCACTGGTTATACTTTCACAACTGAGTTCTTATTATATAACATGTCTAGAATAAGCCCTCAGTCTAGGTTAGGCGCTCTGATCATTTATTAAATTATTTATTATAGTACTTAAACCAGAACTAAGTCTTATAAAAATAGGAATCCAATAACGATAAATCACAGCATAGTAAAGTATTAAAAAGTTTAACAGCCGAGTGGCATGCGAAATTTAGTCCAATTCCATTTTTACGAAAGGAAAAATTAAGGTTAAAATGATTTACAGGGCAAATTGCTATTTTTTATCTTTTTTCTTTTTATTCAATCGAAGGCATTTAACTTCAAGTCAGAATATTTCGATCCCAAGAAAAAAAAATCAGTTTGTTAAAATTATCACAATCCAATAATTATCGCTATCATTATCAACACCGTATGAGATGAGAGTCATCTTTACGGCATAGGTCTTAACGGTGTCGGACAATGGTACATTTAGGGTAAATTGCTAGTAACTGGCCACTCTCCAGTAAATGGACACTGCTTATAGTTATGTAGAATTCATTTTAAAACTATGTCACTGGCAATCACTCTCCCTCTTCCAAATTGAATTCTAATTATAAGTAAATAGAGTTAATATTTATATAAAGTGGCCAGTTACTGGTGGATTTCCAATTACTAGCAATTTAGCGTACCGTATATTTTTTTTGTTGAACTTTTTGTTAATATCGGACTATTTCGGATGTTTTTAGCAACAAAGCAATAGGTTGGCTTTCACTGTGTAACGCAGTACATACAAAAGCTAAAAAATAACTTGTCTAATAAATTTATCACTTGTGGACGCAATCTAAGCGGCTTTATAGTAAGCGGTTATCATAAAAGTTTCATGGATCGTATATTGAGTCGAGAAGCTATATGACCTTATAAAATTTTATTTGTTCTATGCTATTGTTTCATGAGAAACTACGAGTATGCAATAAAACGCAGAAACTCAATGACTTTGCCGGTGCCTACTGATTTGAATTTCTATACACGATACGTAGGTGTATAATATAAAATATATTATCTCATATTTTAAAGACAAACGGGTCTTAATCGCGTAAACTTACGTTTAATTATATCCTGACGTTTCGGGCATGACGTTACACCCGTGGTCGCAGGCAGACAGCAGGATATAATTAAACGTAAGTTTACGCGATTAAGACCCGTTTGTCTTTAAAATATGAGTGATAATCGTGAAAGTTTAAATCAATATATAAATATATTATCTACTTATAATTGCCTTGAATACGATTTTTTTCTTTTAGATCATTACTGCTGGTAATACGCTATTTGTCATCACTATTTGCAGATAAATGTTACTAACATCTTCGCACTCGGCTTTTACATACTACTGTTTGTTCTTAGTAAATGTATAATTGAGTATATCATATCAATATAGGAACATTAAGAACTGCTTTCCTGTCGTAAAAATAAGCCAAACACAAAGTGACAGCATTTGAAAGCCAATTATTTGTGAGACACTTATAAATAACGCTATGATATAATACAGTGTGTAAACTTTATACGGTTGATAATTTAAACCAGACATATGATTTATTGGTGTAATCATTCATGAAGAAGTTACTTCACAATAATTTTAATGTACTCAGCAGCAATGTTATGACTGTTAATATGAATTACTTATCAACGAGCGTTTACTTTAGTGTTATATTGCTGGCCCAATTATATTGTACGAAAAAGGTTTTAGGGCCAAAATACTTTTTAATGCCTAAAAACTTTCCCCTTCTCAGATTAAAAATCGAGTTATAACGCGGAAAAAATAGGAAACTGATGAGAAAATTACACTATTTTGCTAAAATAATATAATTAACATTTAATGTAATATACTCGACACTCGTATAAGGTCCTAATTTATTAGTTGCAGATATTTTAACACATGATACTTTACATTAAAATAATTAACTTTAAATATAAATTAAGAAATATTTTCATGTAACTTTTTTGATTTCATTTGCCTAACAAAAAAATTAATTATAATTTCGCCTAAAAAAACATCATGTGCATTATCACATGTAACAACACAACACAATAACACTGTCTGTCATGTCATCAAACGACACAATCCAACGGAAAATAACATGACATTGACAATCAAGTATTTAATTTATCGACGTGAAGTGGCCAGTTCCAGTTAAGTGGTACGTAAAACCTCTTTTATGTTACTTAATTTTTGTTAGTAGAATCTGTTCAATGAGTTTTCATTTAATAATCACATAAACAGGGTGTTTTTACGTAGCAAATTTGTTTTTCCGTTTTCTCCAAAAAACATCGTAAAAGCTTTCACGGTTTAATATACTCCAGAGACCGAGTACTATCAGCTGTAAAAATATCTGCATCTAATAAATTAGGACCTTATATATTATATCATTTCATAAAATTCTATACTTATCTGTAATTTCACCGTTTTATTTAGCACGAGTAATTTTGTTGTTTTTACCACTGCGTTACCATCTTCACCCAAGGATTTATTAGCTTATTTTTATGAAATAAAAAGATACAACTATTTTTATTTTGAATTTACTCCGAATGTTTCTTGTTGATAAACGTAAGCAGATACTCTGCCAGCAACAGTTTTTTCTAACAAAATTTAAGGTATAAAAAAGTAACACAGTTGTTTGAGGGACATGGCATTTTTTCAAACATTTGCAAAAACAGTACAGTTATCGTGAGAATTTCACTACAACGATGATAGTGTAGTGTAGAATATATCGTATAGTTTCTGATTTAATAATAAGTTATGTTATATTTTATAAGCTAATTTGGGTGTTGAAAGAGAATTTGTACGCAATTGCGATGCGATTAGGCATTAAAAAGTATTTTGGCTCTTTAATCAAAGTTTGTCCTATGCTAAAAGTTAAAAGATTCGTCCGTATTTACTTTCCAACCTATATTAGTAACTTCTAGTTGGAATGTAACAAGAAATAGGCATAGGCGCACTAAAAGCTTAGTGTATCTGTACGTCATATAACCGAGGGTGACTGTCCTGGCTATCACAATATTATGCGGTTATTTGCATTTTACGCTGCATATTGGATATTTGGACGTCGGCTTTGAAAATACCTGGTTTCGGCTGGAAAATTTTATATGCTTTAGGCTGAAATTTTCATACTCCTATACAGAATGTAACATTAATAGTGGAGATTAAGGGCTTATTTACTATCGTATTCTCGTTAGCAAAAAGTAAGAAATAAAATGTAATAAAAAAATTTTTTTTTAGTACAGATAGTGCCTTTTTTAGGCTTTAGTGCGAGAAGTGTGTCATAAAAAACGTCGTACGAGACACGTGCAAAAACGAAATTTTAAAACATCGCCACTCGTTTCGAATTTCATGTTTTTCGCACTTGTGTCGTAATGTACTATTATGAATGGTTGGCGCTATGAAAAATCCCATACAAGAACAATTTGTTTCACGCGACAATTATATTCGATAATTAGTAAGTATTCGAAGAAATAATTTACGAGCAATAACGATGTCTTAGTTTACTTATAAGTACAACATATTCCATTAACGGAACCTTGTAATTAAGCGAATAATTAAATGAAAACTGTGTTAGCCCTTTTCCAAACGAGGTCATTCGATTGCAAATTTTCCCGATTATTCAGCGCCACGGTTACAAAATTATCTAATTAATCCCACCTACTACGACTAGGCAAAATGCGTTGGAAAAATTCGCAAATTATATCTTTTCCGCCTTGTAATTTGTTTGGGTCAAGGACGGGTAAAAAGACACGGAAGTAAAAAAGACAAAAAACACTTCGAAAACACCTTTGTGGTATTTATTACATTATTAAAGCTGTAAATTTGAATCTACGTGCCAATCTACTTCAAGGTTTCCCCTGTCCAATGTATACATTACCATGTCAAGAAAACCTTATTAACGTATTAAATTTCAGCAAACCTTGACTTGACAGCCCCGCCCGACTAGTAAATAATAATTTATTACGTAAGGGTAGGGTTGCCAGCTCGCCAAAACTAATAGCCGGACAGTAGCCAGTTTCGTCGGACTTTTGTGTAGAATGGCCAAACACCCCTGCGGCCTGCAAGAGAAACATTCGATTCGCCTGCGCTCGGCCACGTTAGGCCTCTCGTTTTGCGAAATGTAAAAAACCTGACATGCTGCGCACCGTTTATTCTGGAGACACGCAATCATAAAGCCTACCTATGTCCGGTTTTATCCGGACGTCTGGCCAAGTTAGTTAGTTTAACCGGGTTTTTACCGCAACTTGATCTCCATCGAGCCTTTTTTGCTTGATAGCGAGGTAGCTTTGTTCCAACCATCCAAGCTTCTCCACGAAACTCAGCATCTGTTTCAGGTTGCTTAATGCCTCCCTTAGTGTGCTTGGAGTCCCTAAGTACCTACTCCTGTATGCTTCTACCTGTTTACATTCTAAAAGAATATGCTTTGTTGCATCCTCCTCTTCCACGCAGGCTGTTTATTAGGGATGTCCGTTTTGCCCATATTGTGCAGGTATTTGTTTAGTGTGTTGTGTCCATCAATCCTACTGTTTTCCTCGGTTTGTGTCTGGGGGGTGGTAGTAGGGTTTTCGTGAGCTTGCAGTTTAGCTCTGGTAGGACTTCTTTGGTTTGTCTGCAAGTGTCCAGGCTGTTCTAGTATCTAGTAAGTTCAGCTTTGCGAGTCATATCAGAGCGCATCGTAATCTCAACCCGGATTGAGCATGTTTCGGAGTCGCCGTCACCGGATACGGTGTGGAGGACATGATGATTTGTAAACCCTATAATCTGGCAACCCTGTAACTGGGTGTAATAATTCAAACTTGTGAACCAGTGCTGTGCTTGTAATCCGTTTATTATTCACGCTAATGTGAGCAGGTCGCAGTTGGATTATTTACACTTAGACGGGTTTTCATTAGTTGGATAGGAATACTACTGTGGCCATTTAAAACATTGTTTCGTTTTAAACCTGTGGAGCTTTAGGGCAAAAGACAGGTTATGTTATTCGGCGATTTGTTGTACGGCGATGTACCATGATTGTTTGAAAAAATAATTCCCGCCAAGTTTCTTACCGGTTCTTCTTGGGTCAGCGGTGTAGGGTTCGAACCGGAAGTAGTTTCAATACCTAGACGATTCAAAAGAGTTTGTTGCTATTCCAATTTGAATAAAGAATTATTTGACTTTGACTTTGACTTTGTTAATATTCAGTTATATTGTGTCTGTTACGCGTTAATGCTATTGTTTGAAAGCATATTACATGACATACCAAAAAAAAGAGATGACTAGGAAACAGTTACAATACAAAAAATGTTCTTATCACCGAATAACCAAGGTTTCTACCCCATGCACCCGGACCCATCGGTACGGTCGCCTACATAAATATGTCTGACAGCTTTATTCAAATTTAAAGCTTACCCTGGTAGCAAGTTCCGAAGTGTACGCATGTTTATAGACGTGACCGTACATGTAGCATGGAGTTGTGGACTCATCGGTGCCCGACAAAAGAATTTGGTTACCAATTTGGGCCACGCATCGGCCATATGAGTATTCGTCATAGGCTAACAGGGACAGAGGCGTATGGCCTGACATTGGTACTGTCAAAGACCTGTCATTTAATCTACCAATCACAACGGACTATTGTTACCTCTTCACCCTTCTCTGCGATGTTGGCTCCGTTAATAAAAACAAAAACATGGTGAGGTCTTTAGGTGGTCCTGTCTATGATACCATGGGACCTGGCGAAGGAGTCCGCTGGATGCGGGTGTCGCATGACCGGTCATTGTGGCAGGCCTATGTTCAGCAATGGACGTCTTTGTCTTTCGGCGGATATGTTGATGATGATGTCTATGATAACAACTAACCCAATTCCTTTCTTTCCAGATAGACTCTACTTCGCAACCCTCAAAACGGGTTACAAGCCAAAACCCACCCGGAACAGCAAGTACTTCCACATAGAAGATGACATCCAGTACGAGAACTTCTATTTCGACTTCGGACCGTACCACCTGTGCCATTTGTACCAGTTCTGCAACAAGCTCAATGAGGAATTGGAGAAGAACCCGAAGAAAAAAATCGTGTTCTATACAAGCAATAACGAGACTCTTCGACTCAACGCCGCATATCTTATTGGAAGCTATCAGGTAGGCAGAAATAACTTAAGTTACGTCTATGAAACGTATTAACTAATTGCATGTACTTAAAATTATTTAATTTATGTATGGGTGCACTTAGTGCTGCACATAATCTAGGTATATGGTGGTTCCGTTGTTATTTTTAACCGACTTCAAACAAGAGATTCTCAATTCGACTGATTGGTTATAGTGTGTAATGGATATCTCCGGGAATCGTAAACCAATTTTCAACAAAAAAATCGAGTCGGTATTCGGTATAACTTCGAGATGGTCCCGTTGGCACCAAGTTGGGGTCTGATGGGAACTTGTAGAAATCGGTTCAAGTTAATTTATTTTTTATTTTAGCGATTATTATTATTGAAATACGGGACGTCTGTCTATATTTGCCTTGTGTTAACACAATACTACACTACTTCATGCATAAGGTGCATTTATAGTTGAACTTTTTACCTAAAGCCTTGGCCAAAAATTTTTACCATCCCTAAAAAAGTAACAGAAGTAGTAAGTGACAGGGTCTATTTTGATTAGGAAAAAAATACAGAGAGGTACGAAATGGCACTCGAAAGAATTTCGTTGCCCGTGCCTAAAAAGCAATAAATATTCTAAAGATTTTATGAATGAGATGACCTGACACGATATATAATAATACACAAAACAATTAGATTAAAGTTTGTAATAAATATTGAAAACCAAAAACAATAGAATTACAAGTTAATTGTCTAGAGTATTCATTCCATTTTGTCTTTGCGTGGTAGCGGTCAGTCCAATCTAAATTAGACTTTAAATGAAGAGTAGATTGGTCAGTTATCTGTTACAAACGCCTACATATTAATTCATCACTCGTCCTTATTACAATGCCTCAAAGTGTAAGATTGCTTGGTTAACTGTTGAAGATGGTAAGATATAACGTGCGTTACCTATACAATTTCGTTTCACTCGTTTCGCTGTTATTGGATAATTGAGGTGCGTGGGAAAGCATTTTTCGCAAACAATAGGTACCATTGTTTTAAAGGTGCACATTTTATTTTTCTTCTGGAAAATCAAACTGATTATATTGTGCATAAACTAGAAAAAGTACCCATTTCGGATAATTTGTATAAAGTAAATACATGAAAGAAGGAAGGTAGAAGGATGAAAATATTACAATGTTACGTTGACATCGAGAATCGATACGCATTCCAAATTTCTTCGAAATCGGTGCAGTAGAAGTGGTCGAAAAATTGACCACAAGATTCGAATCATCGACAGTTGATACGCGGTGAAGTTAAATAGAGTCTATTGGGCTTACTGGATATCTAATATATTAATATAAAATGCACTAAACTTCAATCTAATTTGAATTCTAAAATATGATCATCATCGTCATCATCATCATCATCATCATCTCAGCCATAAGACGTCCACTGCTGAACATAGGCCTCCCCTCTGGACCGAATATGATTAATAATGTTCAAATTTTATTCAGACGCATGTGCTCGATATAGGCACTAAGTCTGGAAATGGTTAAAATAGCAAAGGGACATCGTACGTATAATGCACAATTATTATTAAACATAAAAAAACTGGGATATTTTGACTTCAATTGCTTAAAATGTAGTAAAATTCAATAAAGAGGGACAGTTACGGTTCCATTTGGTGAATTGGTTTATTCATGGTACTAATATGCACATTAGGGTGTAATAAACGTACGTGCTAATCGGCATGATGTGCTTGTAATGTAATTTTAGTTGTTACACTGTTATTTCATGAATTGTTCCACATTTACGTTTTATGGACGAAAATGTAATTCGTTTTTTTTACCTCTGGAAATGGGTAGTCGCAATAGCCACTTAAATTATTTAAAAGTGTCGGTATCGTTTATTGTAATGACTTTGCAGCAGTTTCACAAGTAAATGTTTCAATCGTTGATTTACGGACATTTGCGGATTTTGCTTCTACCACTTCTGATGATTTTGCTTATATCACCTATATCTACATAGGTATACAGGGTGTAATCGATAAGTGTTTACAGGCCATAATTCGGTAAATATGAGAGATATCAGAAATTTTTAAACTGATATCGAAAAAGCATTACCCAACGAGTAAAATTACACTAATAACTTTTTTGAAAGAAAATCAGAAATATCTCAAATATTAACTTCAAACCCTCCAATACATTTAGTACGTGACCGTTCATTCAAAGACTAGTTTTATACGAATACTTTTTTTAAGAATAAATGTTAGATTAATTATTTCATAAACGGTGGTATTATTATTTTATTGCAATGTATTCGTACAAATAACGAATCTCTAACAGTTTTATCTCTTACGACACCCGACATTCAGTAAGTTCATACTAAATGTATGGGAGCGTTTTAACTTAGTATTTTTAATATAACTTCATCTATTTAGAAAAAGTAATTAATGTAATTTTACTCGATGGGTAACGTACTTTCGATATTAGTTAAAAGTTTTCTGATATCTCTCATATTTACGGAATTATGGCCTGTAAACACTTATCGATTACACCCTGTATAAGCTAAACCGTAATGGTATCTCACTATAAGCCCATTCATTACAAATAAATATCATAAGACATTCTTACACAAATTGACGTAGTCCCACGGCAAGCTCAAGCACTAAACGATGATATTATGGAAATCCATGACTGGTCAATAAATCGTTTTGCGAAAAATTCACATAATTACGGTTCTTTTAGTTTTCTGAATATACTAATTTTGATATATAATCTTCTAATTTTCAGATAATATATCAAAACGGGTCCCCCGGCGCGGTGTACAAGCAACTAACGGACGGCTCAGAATGGTCCCTCCTCAACTTCCGCGACGCCTCCGGGGGTCCCCCTCTCTTCGACATATCTTTGCTGGACGTGCTTCACGGCATCAAGGTGGCACATGACGCCGGCTTCTTCCATTTTGAGCATTTCGACGCCGATCAGTATCTGTTTTATGAGGTGAGTTGTTACAGTGGTGCCGTGACCAGGATTTTCGGTATTTAGGTTTACCCGTGTTAGTGCTTTCAGTGCGACTTTCGTACATTGTGGGTCAGTATTCAATTTTCGAGTTATAAATAAAGGTATCGCAGATTACCTATTGTTACATTTTATGAATAAATTACTTTTGATTTCGAGCTTTCTTAAATTCACGGATCAGTCAAATAAGAAGAAGGATTATTTCCTGAAACTTTCATCATAGCGGTACTTATTTACATGAATGCATATAGCTTTTGAACATATTTATATTTTGACCGTGACCAGGATATAGTTGATCAAACTGTCTGATAGTAGTTTCTTGTACTAGTAACACTCTATTTTATCGATAAAAGTTGTGTCTATTTCGAGGACGTGTAGTAGTGCAGACATGCATGCCCTAGATTGCCAATTTCTATTTCATCTAAATACGGTATCGTATCGAACAGGAATGTATCAATTTGAATGATATCAATAGAGTAGATGTTTAATAAAGCTCTTTAAAATATTTAGAATACCTGCGATAAGACATCGCGGGGATTAGAGTCTCATGTTTCTGGAGTGAGTCATAGTTTAGAATGAGTTTAGCAAACGTTTGCGAATTTTTCGTAGATGTGTTAGGAGATGAATCATCGATAGGAATATTTATAATCGAATTCGAATTCAGTTTTGACTAGCATTTTTTATTGTGAAATTAACAAGTCATAATAATTCCACTTGGGACATTGGTGAACTCCTTCATAAACACGATACCGACCACAAAATACAAGAATCGTAAAATATCAAAATTTTTGAATACCAGATACCGTAGGTCATCAAAGTCGCAAAACATCTAAGTCCTAGGTCACCAGAAAAATACCATACTTGTAGGACACCAGAGGATAAGGACACAATAATAACAGACGCATACTATACCAGCGTCTCAAAATAACAGACTCGCAAAATACCAGAGTGGCCCAATAACAAATTAGCAGGAAAACAGTCGCAATATACGAAACTGGCAGAATATCAGAGTAGCAAGATACCAGTGACCAAATAACAGATTAGCAGAATGTCAGAGTCGTAATATACCGGAGACTTGAAATACCCTATCTCTAGGCCTAGGACATCAAATTTGCCGAATTGGAGTTTCTTATTCTATGAGAAATAAATAATAAAATTAATATGACGGGAAAACAACAAAGGAACTGAACTATCTTCAGTAAAATATTTATTTACTTCAAGAGCTGAATCGTTGGATTAGAAATGCTGACATATTTTTTCCTGTAACCTATCTAGGGCATGCAATCCCTTTTTTCATTAATTTGTTTGCTATCACGGGATTTGACATACAGTCAAGTGCAAAAATAAGTATCGAAAGAATCCGTTCATAAATATGTTACGACGTTCTTATTACACAGAAATAGAGTGCACTGGGACATATTTTTGAACGTTTTTGTATACCCCTTATTTTGTCTTCGACTGTACATTTGAATCCCGGAATGACATGCCCTAAACCACTTATGAATATTGCAGAAAGTCGAAAACGGCGATCTAAACTGGATCGTCCCAGGCAAGATGCTAGCCTTCTCTGGCCCCCACCACCGCTCCCGGCTCGATCGCGGCTACCCCCTCCACAGCCCTGAACACTACCACGACTATTTCCGTCGTCACGACGTCACGACCATCGTACGACTGAACAAGAAGTCGTACGACGCCCGACAGTTCACCGCGCACGGGTTCGAGCATAGGGAGCTGTTTTTCGTGGACGGGTCGGTGCCGTCGGATCTGATCGTGAACCGGTTTATAAGGATATCTGAAGCGGCGAGAGGGGCTGTAGCGGTGCATTGTAAAGGTAATGTTTTAGTCCCATTATACAATACGGATATTATTTTAACTCTTTCACATCACATTATATCACATCATCAACCAATAACAGTCCATTGCTGGTTAAATGTCAGTCCTATTATTTATCTACTCGTATGCGCATGGACGCATTAGGAGGTCAATTCCCACCATCGCCACGCTGTAATTTGTCCACTATGATGACGCTAATGTCGAACGTTCATTGACAAAATCCCTTAGTCGACTCTTATGACAGCCACGGGAAGAGTTAATGTGATGACAAATGTAACCTTACTGCTGTCTAAAACGTACTCTATACTCGTATTGTGTTGTAATTGTTTATGTTATAATTACAACGTATATATTTTTTTACTCGCTATCTCGATTAAAGGTAGATTTTAGGTACAGGATGGTGAAAGATAAGTGGAGAGTTTAGTAAGAGTCCTTTTTACAAGCTTTTATTTAGTTTCACCTGTCCCGTTGTCTGTCGTTCTGTAATCAAATCTTGCAACTTAAATTTGATCCACTTCCCGGTTTCCGATTGAGTTGAAATTTTGAATGCATGTATAAATCGGATGACAATGCAATGTTATTGTGACATAGAGCTGATCTGATGATGGAGCTGGAAGGTGGCCATAGGAACTCCGTATTTAAATGATGCAACCCTATCGAGTTTGAGCTCATTAGATTCGTCTTGACAAGTACTTTGATACTATATGGTAACCAGGGTCTGATGATGGAGCCGGAAGGTGGCCATAGGAACTCCGTAATTAAATGATGCAACCCTATCGAGTTTGAGCTCATTAGATTCGTCTTGACAAGTACTTTGATACTATATGGTAACCAGGGTCTGATGATGGAGCCGGAAGGTGGCCATAGGAACTCCGTAATTAAATGACGCCACCCCATCGAGTTTGAGCTCATTGGATTAGTCTTGACGAGTACTTTGATACTATATGGTAACCAGGGTCTCTGATGTTGGAGCCGGAAGGTGGCCATAGGAACTCCGTAATTAAACGACACAACCCCATCGAGTTTGGGCTCACTAGATTAGTCTTGACGAGTACTTTGATACTATATGGTAACCAGGGTCTGATGTTGGAGTTGGAAAGGTGGCCATAGGAACTCCGTAATTAAATGATGCAACCCTATCGAGTTTGAGCTCATTAGATTCGTCTTGACAAGTACTTTGATACTATATGGTAACCAGGGTCTGATGATGGAGCCGGAAGGTGGCCATAGGAACTCCGTAATTAAATGACGCCACCCCATCGAGTTTGAGCTCATTGGATTAGTCTTGACGAGTACTTTGATACTATATGGTAACCAGGGTCTCTGATGTTGGAGCCGGAAGGTGGCCATAGGAACTCCGTAATTAAACGACACAACCCCATCGAGTTTGGGCTCACTAGATTAGTCTTGACGAGTACTTTGATACTATATGGTAACCAGGGTCTGATGTTGGAGTTGGAAAGGTGGCCATAGGAACTCCGTAATTAAATGATGCAACCCTATCGAGTTTGAGCTCATTAGATTCGTCTTGACAAGTACTTTGATACTATATGGTAACCAGGGTCTGATGATGGAGCCGGAAGGTGGCCATAGGAACTCCGTAATTAAATGACGCCACCCCATCGAGTTTGAGCTCATTGGATTAGTCTTGACGAGTACTTTGATACTATATGGTAACCAGGGTCTCTGATGTTGGAGCCGGAAGGTGGCCATAGGAACTCCGTAATTAAACGACACAACCCCATCGAGTTTGGGCTCACTAGATTAGTCTTGACGAGTACTTTGATACTATATGGTAACCAGGGTCTGATGTTGGAGTTGGAAAGGTGGCCATAGGAACTCCGTAATTAAATGATGCAACCCTATCGAGTTTGAGCTCATTAGATTCGTCTTGACAAGTACTTTGATACTATATGGTAACCAGGGTCTGATGATGGAGCCGGAAGGTGGCCATAGGAACTCCGTAATTAAATGACGCCACCCCATCGAGTTTGAGCTCATTGGATTAGTCTTGACGAGTACTTTGATACTATATGGTAACCAGGGTCTCTGATGTTGGAGCCGGAAGGTGGCCATAGGAACTCCGTAATTAAACGACACAACCCCATCGAGTTTGGGCTCACTAGATTAGTCTTGACGAGTACTTTGATACTATATGGTAACCAGGGTCTGATGTTGGAGTTGGAAAGGTGGCCATAGGAACTCCGTAATTAAATGATGCAACCCTATCGAGTTTGAGCTCATTAGATTCGTCTTGACAAGTACTTTGATACTATATGGTAACCAGGGTCTGATGATGGAGCCGGAAGGTGGCCATAGGAACTCCGTAATTAAATGATGCAACCCTATCGAGTTTGAGCTCATTAGATTCGTCTTGACAAGTACTTTGATACTATATGGTAACCAGGGTCTGATGATGGAGCTGGAAGGTGGCCATAGGAACTCCGTAATTAAATGATGCAACCCTATCGAGTTTGAGCTCATTGGATTAGTCTTGACAAGTACTTTGATACTATATGGTAACCAGGGTCTGATGTTGGAGCCGGAAGGTAGCCATAGGGACTCCGTAATTAAACGACGCAACCCCATCGAGTTTGGTCTCGTTTGATTCGTCTTGACGAGTCTCTTGCTTTCGTCCCATATTAATTATATATGATTGATTGGATGGATGACCCAATGCCAAGGTGAGCACGTGCCGAGGGCTGAATGGTATGAGGGTGTATAAACATGTCTTGCCGCTAACGTTGCGCCTCAGGGTACCAGGGCGAACCCTGTTGTATTGTAGCCCTTATCCCTCTACAACGGACCTCTGGGGGGATGGACTGTTATTTGTCCTATACTCGTGGGAATAACATGAAGAAAACAGAAACAACTACACAAAGAAAACGACGTTTAGAGAAGGCGAAATTGAAGACACAGGAGAAGATTGCTAATGAAAGCGATGTCCACAAGCGGCAACACTTAGAAAAAATAAGACATTAACAAAACAGGAGGTCTTCCAAAAGAACTAGAAATATTTGAGGAGGCGATAGGGTTGCATCATTTAATTACGGAGTTCCTATGGCCACCTTCCAGCTCCATCATCAGACCCTGGTTACCATATAGTATCAAAGTACTTGTCAAGACGAATCTAATGAGCTCAAACTCGATAGGGTTGCATCATTTAATTACGGAGTTCCTATGGCCACCTTCCAGCTCCATCATCAGACCCTGGTTACCATATAGTATCAAAGTACTTGTCAAGACGAATCTAATGAGCTCAAACTCGATAGGGTTGCATCATTTAAATACGGAGTTCCTATGGCCACCTTCCAGCTCCATCATCAGATCAGCTCTATGTCACAATAATATTGCATTGTCATCCGATTTATACATGCATTCAAAATTTCAACTCAATCGGAAACCGGGAAGTGGATCAAATTTAAGTTGCAAGATTTGATTACAGAACGACAGACAACGGGACAGGTGAAACTAAATAATAAATAAATAAAAAAAAAAATAAAAAGCTTGTAAATGTAAAAATAAAAATAAGACATTAACAAAACAGGAGGTCTTCCAAAAGAACTAGAAATATTTGTTGGTGCTAAAGTTATGTTGAGGTCTAACGTTGACGTTGCTAAGGGACTAGTGAATGGAGCAATAGGTCACATCACTGAAATCATATGGCCGTATTACAGACGTGCTCAACTATACGATAGCGATGTACCATCGGTTCGCGTAGACTTTGGTAACGATGGCATTCACATAATGCACCCTAAATCAGTTCAATT
Organism: Thaumatotibia leucotreta; assembly: GCA_025490895.1. NCBI lineage: Eukaryota > Metazoa > Arthropoda > Insecta > Lepidoptera > Tortricidae > Thaumatotibia > Thaumatotibia leucotreta. Next base: position 26,065 of record JALPQI010009785.1, on the reverse strand, counting down.
TCCTGCTAAATTTAACACGTTCGACGCCGGTGACACGCATATATGACCGAAAAAACTGTACTCCTATGCCAGTGACACACATACGTGATCAAAGTAATCTTATTCTTATGCCCCTAGCATTAATCAAGTTCTCACTCCTATGCCAGTGGCATAGAAATACAAACGTTTTTGACACAATGCTGTGTCGCCGGCATAGGAGTACAATCTTTCCGGTCACACATGCGTGTCACTGGCATAGGATTTCTATCAGATAATTTCGATCGGCATAGTATAAGCACTTAGTGAAACAGTACCGGAGGCGAACGTGTTAATCACGGCACAGCTGAAAGAAGAATGCTCCCGATTGTCTTGTCTTGGGCTTCAACTGCGCATAAAATGCAGGGAACTACTGTAGATCATGCTGTTATTTATCTAGGCTCCAAATTGTTCGCTGCTGGTCAAGCTTAAGTAGCTTTAAGCCGAGTTAGGTCTTTAGCAGGTCTTCAAATCGAAGAACTTGACTGCTCCAAGTTGACGTCGAAGAAACCTTGTAATGTTGATGCATTAAAAGAAATGGATAGAATGAGAAACGTTACAAATAACTAACAAGTGATTACATAATTTCAACATTATTGATATTTAAATCAGTACATATTACATATCATGTGAACGAACTACGGACTTCATAATGGAATAACGCTGCTACGCGCTGCGAACTACGTCGTAGTAAATCTCGAATTAAAAATAGAGGTACTAAAAAGTTTAAAATAAAATTAAAGATAAAAAAAACCTTTTTAAAAACAAGCTTTTATTATTTGTTTATAAATTGAACTAAAAAGTTAAAAATAAATTTACTCTAAAAAGAAATATAACACTTTGTAACTTGATTGTAACCTTTAACGACAAATAAGCATCTTCGTCTAGGACAAAATAATTCCATATTGTACAAATTTATTTAATTTTAACACTAAAACTTTTCACCATACATAATTATTCAATCTCGTCCCCCCTCTTTATCATAGTCCCCATTAATAAATGAAAGCGTGTTACATTGTGATAGCTTGAGGAAAATGTTGTTGTATTAAATGTAACACGCTTTCATTTATAAATGGGGACTATGATAAAGAGGGGGGACGAGATTGAATAATTATGTATGGTGAAAAGTTTTAGTGTTAAAATTAAATAAATTTGTACAATATGGAATTATTTTGTCCTAGACGAAGACGCTTATTTGTCGTTAAAGGTTACAATCAAGTTACAAAGTGTTATATTTCTTTTTAGAGTAAATTTATTTTTAACTTTTTAGTTCAATTTATAAACAAATAATAAAAGCTTGTTTTTAAAAAGGTTTTTTTTATCTTTAATTTTTTTTACCCACGTATTAGGACCAAAGAAATGCCTACAAGTAATAAAACGGAGTATGTGTAATTAAATGAAGGTTTTATTATTATTGCTATGGTGTTCTTTGTGGTCAATTTACTAATGGATGAACCATTTATTGTCAACGTAAATAATTAAATTATTGTATATCAAAAACTAACGCATCGAGTCTGTCCTATTTCCTAAGCAATAAAAGAATGTGTCTCAGTAAATCTCTTTCTGTCATAAAATTATTTCAAGTAATGGTAGAGAGCCTTTATACAATATTTGTATTGTGTTAGATATTTTCCTATTTTTGTCAAGTATTTCCATTCGTATTTGCTTAAGTGGAACTGCTAATAAAGTTTTTTCTTTTTCAGCGGGCTTAGGTCGCACCGGCACATTAATAGCATGCTACATGATGAAACACCACGGCTTCACCGCTAGAGAGGCCATCGCGTGGCTCCGCGTGTGTCGCCCGGGCTCCGTCATCGGCCATCAGCAGTGGTTCCTCGAGAAGTGAGTAGTTCCACTGTCTAGCGGAGACAGGACTGCCAGGTCACTATATGATGAAGCACTTCACCGCTAGAGAGGCCATCGCGTGTCGCGTCTGTCGCCCGGGCTCCGTCATCGACCAGCAGTGGTTCCTCGAGAAGTGAGTAGTTCCACTGTCCAGCGGAGACAGGACTGCCAGGTCACTATATGATGAAGCACCACACCGCTAGAGAGGCCATCGCGTGTCGCGTCTGTCGCCCGGGCTCCGTCATCGACCAGCAGTGGTTCCTCGAGAAGTGAGTAGTTCCACTGTCCAGCGGAGACAGGACTGCCAGGTCACTATATGATGAAGCACCACACCGCTAGAGAGGCCATCGCGTGTCGCGTCTGTCGCCCGGGCTCCGTCATCGACCAGCAGTGGTTCCTCGAGAAGTGAGTAGTTCCACTGTCCAGCGGAGACAGGACTGCCAGGTCACTATATGATGAAGCACTTCACCGCTAGAGAGACCATCGCGTGTCGCGTCTGTCGCCCGGGCTCCGTCATCGACCAGCAGTGGTTCCTCGAGAAGTGAGTAGTCGTTCCATCTTTAGTGTACAGCTTGGACGGGTCTAATATAGTATTTTATGCAACTCTTGTTTAAGAGAGGTCAAAAAAGGTGAGTGGCGTGGGTAACAATTTGAGGCGAAACCGAAAATTGTTATTAAAGACGCCACGACCATTTTTTGACTCAGTTAAATAATGTTGCATACAATACTTTTTCTACGACCACACATTTATTTTTAAATAAAATTGTAAAGGACCCCGGGCCTAAAGTATGGAAAATGTGGTTTCAGTCAAATCTTCTGAAATTTTGATATGTTATAGATTTCAGTGCCGTGAACAAAAAACTCTATGGGTGCTACCACGGTTTCCGGGTCCCTTTCCATGTTCTGCTCGATTTTGTACCAGATAACAAAGTAGTACTTAGTTCTACTTCGGGTCTATTTATTAAACATTAGAAAATATGGCGCTACTTTTAAAATAGAGGACATTGCTTCGTATGTAATAATGCTGTTGTTTTTTGTACACTGTGGTGGATACCTACCAGAAAACAACGAAGAAAAAATTCAATCTGCTATTTCGTTCAGAGAATGTATGAACAACATGCCGGCTGAGTTCAACAACGAGTCCCGTGTGTGTAATAATTGTGGCCGATTGCTGAACTCAGTCGGCATTGTATGTAGACGTTTTATGTCTTTAACTAACCAGCATTATCACAAAAAAGGTTCAAACTAATGTCAATTGTTTAAATAAATAGACCCGAAGTAGGACTAAGTACTTACTACTTTGTTATCTGGTACAAAATCGAGCAGAACATGGAAAGGGACCCGGAAACCGTGGTAGCACCAATAGAGTTTTTTGTTCAGGGCACTGAAATCTATAACATATCAAAATTTCAGAAGATTTGACTGAAACCACATTTTCCATCTTTAGGCCCGGGGTCCTTTGAGAAATATTCTTAGTCAAACACAATTTTATTAATCATCAAGGTCGGGCGGGAGACGTCAAAATTAAAAAAGAAAGCTCGTCTATGGTTTACTGTTCGTCTAATTTTTTTTTTTAATTAGGTTGGTTGCCATGTATTGACACGAGGTGTCTTAAAATGCAAAAAACGCACTGCGTGTAAACCCGAATGTGTAAAGGGAATAGACAATATAGACTTATCTTGACATTTGTAAGGTAGGGTCTTAAAGGTGTGTTCACGACCATGTAAATGACAAATAAAAGTACGGGAGTAGAAAAAAGTTATTTAAGTCCTTGTCATCTGTACAAAACATTTGTTGGATATCTTACATGCGTCAAAATTTGGCCTGCGCGCCAGTATCTCATCTAACGAATATCTAACCTTATCGTCTACAGAACAATTGCTTTGACAGCGTCCGCCACCATTTTGATCACTAGGTGTTCGTGCGTGGCATGGTAGCCACGCCAGCATTTGGCATCTTTCGTTGACAGATTTTATCATTTCTGAAGTTATTTTTTTATTCTAAAAGTACATTACTATAGAGGACGGGAAACGAAGGGTTACAGGCCAAGTAGATATATCTGGCCGAAGGAACTGACGCCAAATAGGAATACGCGGCCTGTAACCCTGTTTCTCGCCGAGATTTGTATGGTGCTTTTCTCAAACTTGCCATGAAATAAAACTAACTGATTTCGCCGAGCAACTGATTTTTTTATTTCTATTTGATTTGTAAATAAACCAATAGTACAGTATCGTACAACATAAAAAAAAAAACATTCGCGCCTAACTTTTTTTTTTATCTGTTTGAGGTATCCTTTTACCTGGTGGTATAGACATTAGTTTTTAGGTAATTTTTTTTTTTGTGGCTGAATGTCAAGACATAATGTCACAATTTGACGTTTCAAAACAAAAGACAGTTTGTTTGCAGTCCTAGGTGTAAAAAAATACATGAAATCTCTTTACATATCATCTTAGCATATGCCACCGGATACATAGTATTTACGGGTTTAATTTAAAGTAAGTAACATCAACATTCCGTAGCAAGTTTGAGAAAAATACATTAGCACCCCTTAGTTAAGCCCGCTCCGCGCCTCCCCCGACACAAAGGTGCCCATTACACTCGCCGCGTTTCCACGTGGAACCGCAATTGACAACCTCTGCAGCAGGAAAGATCCGGAGCGAAGATCGTCACCACTCTCTCGCCTCCCTACCTCTTTAATAAAAGTTAAGGCTTCGACACACCAACTTCCGGTGGTCTCCACCGCGAGCGGGACAAACAAATAATTAGTAGAGAAGTTTAAATGTGCGTATATGTTAACAATAAACCATTTCGCAGCGTGCAGCCGCGAATGCACGCCGAGGGCGAGGCGTACCGACGGCGGCACCACATAACCTCGCTTCCCGTGTTCGCGCGCGGCATCTATTGCGACCTGCCGCCTGAGAACAAGCCTGTCTCGTTGCAGACCATACTGCATAACAAGAACACCCACAATAAGGTCAGTCTACTGTACAATACAATAACTCTTTATTGCACCTCAAAGACAAATACAAAACAAATAATAAATAAATAAATATCTTGGGACATCTTACACGAATCAACCTAGTCCCACGGTAAGCTCGATTAAGGCTTGTGATGTGGGTCCTAGGCGACGATATATATAATAGATAGATACATATAGATACTTAAATACATAGACAGCCATGACCAAGGAACAAATATTTGTGATAAATAAATACACAAATAATGCCCTCGCCGGGATTCGAACCCGGAACCTCCAGCTTCGTAGGCAGGGTCACTACCAACTAGGCTACGGAGGCTGACAAAAATAAAAGTAGATGATTGAAAGAGGTAAACAAAAAGCGGTATTATCGCTAAAAAGCGATCTCTTCCAGACAACCTGTACTTTACTGTAGGAATACTATATGAAAATCAGTAAGATTCACAAGTTTTAGTTCGGTCTGGATAGATCCTTTTTCCCTAGCAACTTGGCCACTGGCTGTCCAATTGCCCTAACTATGTCTCAGAAGTAGAGATTCTAATATCAGTTAAAAAAAAAGCGAATACATAGTTTTATTCAGAAAAAAGCTGACCATACATTAAGTTTGAACTTTGCAAAACGACGCTTACAGTTTAATGAATTTTAAATTGTAACTTATATTTCAATGTAAGTTTATCATGGTGCGGCAGAAAGGGACAACTGAAGGTACTGTAGGCTTAGCACTTTATTGATGTGACAGTATTAGGGAATGTAAAACCGGTTATTGCATACAAACCGTAACTAGTTTTCAATCCCTAGTCTCGAGTTAGACTATCCAGTATTAATACATTTAGTAAAACATGGGAAGTCTATTTCACGACGACATACTGTCGCCCCAATCATGTGCTCAGCCTACTGTTCCTATTATAAATGCCAAATCAACTCTCAAACAAAAATATTACAGTGTTCTTTATTAATTTCAGCTCGACAACGCAAACGCCCTCAACGCAAACGAGACAGACTCCGAAAACAACGTGACAGCTGTCATCGGCAAATACAAGACCACCGCCACAGCCATGCTCCCCACTAAGACAGTTTTCACCCCCAAAATGAACTACATGCTCCCTACGAATAACATCAGAAACGCAGCCAACACGAATCTAAAGACTCCACAGCCAAGGATTTTAAATTCTACTATAAAGTCTCACTACGCAGCTAAGACTTCCACGTTCCCGCCAACTAGAAGTGCCAATTCTCAAGCGAAAATCTCAAGTGTCAAAGCTCAGTTCACGGGAAAAAGCAGCTTCCATGGCCAAAGGGCCAATTTGGCGCGACCTGTCGGTTACGCTCATGGAACCAGTCCTTTAAAAACATTTACAAGAAAAACTGTCACGAAAATAACTAATAATGACACTACAGTCGTAAATACACTCAGCAATGTTACTTCTACTTTGTCAGCTTTGACGGAAAACTGTCATCTGAACGGCAAGAATCGTCTCCCGTCTGAGCCGAATCTAAAAGCTGTCGCCGCCAAAACTACCCCAACTAATGTCAATTCGAGGAAGAAATTAATTGTACGCTCGAATTCTAGCTCTAGGAAGAAACTGCCGAAAAATAACGTGGGTAAAAGCAGTTTGGAGTCCACACAGGATTTGTCTTCCAGTGATACGAATGTCACCAACATATCTGCTGATTCCTTGGAAACTCCATTTAGGTTTAGACGAAAACGGGACAAATCCAGCAGTCCCGAACCTATGGACTGTATTTCTAATTCCATTATTACTGCTGATGTAACGCCAGAAAATTTCGAAGAGACCACCAACTCGCAGGGAAACAAGTTATACAAAATAAAAGCGTTAAGGAAGAAATGCCCCGCTTTTGGAGTAAGTCTTTTAAAGAAGGATGGTGTGCAAACTCGCTCGAGTACTTGTGCAAGTAGCTCGACTGTGAAGAAGAAATGATCTCGATGTGGTTAAGTATGTAGTTGTATTTGCACTTCAGATTCTATATAGGTATGTGCATAGCACATGTAGCGTCGATTGCATACATTCGTTTAGTGACTATTCGACCCGTCTACTTAATTTCACAATTTTACTTAACGTCACGAAAGTAACTTCTCTCTAATCAAAGTTCGTAACTCACTGGTGCTTTTGGCGCTCAAAATGATATTTACTGAACACCTTTTCCGCACTATTCGTTTTTTTTCCTTTTCTTCCAGGAATGTATTTCTATTAACACGTGTTTTTGTTGGAATCGACTCGTTTTTCCATAGTAGTCTATAAACACCGATATATTCGTTTACATAAAGACATTCTACTTATCTGCCGTCAATAATTATTTTAGTGCCAAGAATTATATCTATTATCCTTGTTTTATTAGTGGACTATCTGACATGCATGTGTGCAAAATACAAAACTCGGTTGAAATACTGATACCATATCAAAAGATATACTTAATATTTCTTATAGACAATTCCTACTTACCTGTTCTCCCAGTTAGTCGATTTATATATAAGTCCCTAAACGAATGTATGTACTTGTTATGTGTATAGAGAGTATATAAATCTGTGTTGTAAAACCCCACATCAGAGCCTAACCGTTACACATAGTTACTGCTAGGTCGATTGATTGCCTACATGCAGCTATTCTTAAGCTTTCTTTCTAAGATATAAGTTTATTAAGTCTGTTTAATCATAACAGACATTTTTTTTGTTTGTGTCGTTATTTGGATAATAATCAAGATATATTGAAATTACTTTAAGGCAATGATTATGGCTGTGCCACACGGAATGCGGTGTGTCGTCTACGATGACATTTCATACAATACAACACGCACGCCACACTCACGCACATGTGGTCGCGGTTAGCGGCACGCATCCGGTTTGAATTGGCCTTTAGTATTGCTTGTTACAGAAGCGTAAAATGAGATTAAGTAGTAATTAAATGGCGCTATCTAGTGCTCAAATTTCGAACAAATTCCATTTTTAGTTTTGTAAGTTTATCGTTTTATTTTTAAGATAATAGACAATCAATTGACCGTAGTCTCCTAAGAAATGAATATTTTTGTATTATATAAAATTACTAAGTGATTTTTGAAATGCCATTTCTTTAGCTTTTATTGAGCGACTTGTTGTAATCATATCGATTCGTTGACATTTTGTTGAATAAAAAATTTAGTTTCTAAGTGAATTATTTGCAATATAAAGTCTTCTTTATAACTAATTATGTGCTGAATACTTTTTGAAAGCTTTTTAGACTCATATATTTTGTGATTTTATGCAGCCTAATTTTATTTTAGTTCGCGAAATCGCTATCAGACTAATAAAATGCACTTTGGTACTCTACATTTATTTTTGTTTTGACCAGTAAGAAATAATTATTGATGTATTGTTTTATATAATAGAGTTTTCGTTAATAAGAGCTATATAACAGTACATTGCGTTGCGTTATACATTAGGTGGAAGTAAATAGTTAAATGTTACAGTGTTTGTGTTAGGCGTTCGAATGAATGTAAATGTTACTATATTACAGTTATAAGAGTTGGAAAAAAGGTTCACTATCCCTGATATTACATTGGGATTCCTATATATTTATTTCTTTGTTTTTATATTACATTCAAATAATTTTTGATAGGCATATGAAATTTTATTGTTTTAATACCACCCGCTACTCTCAATAACACAGCTGGAAGAAACCTTTCTTACATTACAGCAAATATTTCACTCAAAATATAATCACTCAATATAAAAATCAGGGGTACTGAACCTTTCCCAGCGTAATTCCTATCGCATATTTTTATATTGTATCTGAAGCTTATGGAAGTTCCATAAGTTACGAATTTACAGTGTCATATCAGATTTGTACGCGCACCGTTTACCGGCGAACCTGCCGCCATCTTGAAACATTATGTTTATTTGGGTTTTACTGTTTACGATTTGACTGTTTTGTTTTTGGATGGGCACTCTGAGAGTCGTTAGGAAAGCATTTACATAGGTCACAAAAAGTTGTGTGGAATTTTTACCGTGAAAAGTATTTTAGGTGAAAAATTAGATACCTTCGAGTCTCGTATCTTCGCCTAGTGTAAACAGTTAAAGTTTCCGCATTCATTTTAGGGTAGAGTACACAGAAAATTACTAGTTAGTTATTTTGAAAAACATGTACTTTGCTACGTGACAATCAGCTCTAAAAATAATTCGGGAACTTTAACTTTTCATACTAGGCGCAGATAAATAATCCTAGGCGAAGGTACGAGACTTGACAGTATCTGTATTTGTACTGCATTATCTGAATTGTCGATGAAAATGTTGTAGGTATATTTTGCATGGAAACTTTTTATTAAATGTACCAATTTTTTGTTCTTAATTATTTTAATGGTATTTTTATGAAAGAAATAGATAATCGTGATACTATTTTTTATGATTGCAAATAATAACGGAATATCGCCCTACTGAATTTATATCTATATCGTGGTATGATTAGCCGATGAAATTTTTTTTCGCATGAGTACAGATCAATTCACCAAAGCTGGCACGAATGAATCGAGTAAGTGACAGAAAGTATCTATATATGGCTGTCAAAATGACAGTAGATACAGGCTGGTACAGCACAACTGTAGAGACAATGATTCATTGAGTCATTCATTTCATTCATTCAATTCGCTCTGCTTTAGTGAATTTACCCGTTAATTAGCATGTTATTTCACGTTTCATACACTTAGAATCATGACTTCAACTACAGGTTGTCATGTTTAAAATTTTGCTTGCAAGTAACTGCCTTTCTTGAGAACGTTGTCTTTGTATGGAAAAACTTCTCCCGAATATTCTCCATAGTAAATTAAAACGTTCTCGATATTCTACTGCCAGGGTGCCTTATAAAACTAAGCAGTAAAATTGTTTCGTGATCAAAGTGTTGTATTATGGATGCTACGAGTAATAGCTGTTTGTTGTTCTTAGAAGTAGTGTTTCGAAAAGGTGCTGCTTGGGACTGCAATATGCCACTTATTAGGTTAATAGAGAGATTCAATGTTTTGTTAATTTAATCAGGCATATATTATAAATTAATCAGAAACTATGGTATCAAGATTTTCTTCCATTTTTTTTATAAACATTTTTATATAATTTACCATTGAAATAACTGAAAAGTAGATGGGCGGATTTTTATTTCGTTGTAGTTTTTTCAAATTTTCCAAATTATTTATATTTTCATATTTTTTTCTACTCATAATCGCGAGCTCTTTCGATCCTCATTCGCAGAAAAAAAGTGTCCCAAGAATTCCATGCATTTTTTGTCTTCCACTGAGTTACGGTCGAAGAAAGTGTATGAAAAATAGTAACTCGATTTTTTTTGATACTTATTTCTATCAGGATCGAAAGAGCTCGTGATTCTGAGTAGAAAAAATGTAAAAAAGACAAAATTTGTAAAATTTTAAAAAACGACAACAATAAAAATCCGCCCAGATAATGCTTCTATGTAATTGTAAGCGTGAAACTCATGTAACGTTGCAGACTTTTGTCTGTGATTTATATTCATAAATATCTGCTAGTCAGAAAATTATGTGGTTGTAAATAGTTTGTGAAAGCTAAAATTATTATTGATTATCTGCTTAGGATTTTGCCTGTGTTTACAAAAGTGACTAAAAACGTGACATAAATACCAATAGAATTACTCTTGAGAAAATACCAAATTCTCATTTGTTTATCTAGTAAGAATTCGTAATAGAGGAGCAAATTATATGTGGATAAATAAGATTTTCAGTATATTGCAGTGCCTAGGTACTAATGTTTTATTTTGATGGTAATTTGTATATTTTTATGACATTTATTATATAAGTTGGTTATATAAATACACATTTTTCATATTGTGATTACATTTAATTTGCAGGTCAAAATATTTATATTGCAACAAAAAAGGTTCACTAATTACACTATCCATGGATCGAGAGTAAAATCCATTTATTGTATATTGACTCAATATTATTGAGAGTGAGATGACTGAAATTCTATCAGTCGTCTGTATATTATATTTCAGATTACTACCGTATCAATGTCATACATTTTGTATCATATTGGTATGAAAAAAAGTTGGCACGTTGCAGCAAATGTGATAACGTAATTATGATTGCCTCCTCCTATAAATGAGTGTTTCAAAAGTTGACTTAATCATCTTTACATAAGATTCAAGTCAACCTCCGTGTTTGAACTTACGAAGGGTAGCGCCACCCATCTGTCGACCTTCGACCGGTTTAACCCGCTCGAAAAAAGCTCGTCACAGCTCTTATGTCAATGCCATGAGAGCAAAATTGTGTCATATTTTCCGATCGTTGTTGACTTGTGCGTCGTTCGAGCCAAAGCAAGACGATGGACACATCGCTCTTAGACCGGACAGGAATAAGTTTTTACGTAATACAGAGCTATATCGAGGAATGTGATAGTGATATTCACCTTTAATTCCTAAGTATACCTAAAAACCTACAGGCTTTATGGCATTGACATTTTTTTCCGACCGGCTAATGCCGATCGGCCGTCGACAGATGGGGGTGTCCCCAAATCTGCTTAAGCCGGGGAAAAATATTTTATGTCGACGGCATAACAGTGAAAAAATACGTCCATCGGCACGTGTCGGTTCGGCTGTCGCGGCGTCGGATTTTTCGCTCTTATGCCGTCGACATAACGCTTTTTTCGACCGGCATAAGCCGATTACGTGTCGATTGATTTGGGAGACCCTAAAGTGAACATTAAGTTACAATGATACATCATTTATCAATCCAGAAATCATTAATAGTATTTATTTAATTATATATGTTTACATTTATCGTTTCAAGAATTTATGTCTAAACCCCAATATAATATTTTCATAGCTACTTATTTTTATTTATATAAATATTTTATTAACATACATTTTTTACATTTGTTGGTGCGATGTGGTGTGATGGGTATGGGACCAGTAAGTCATACCAATTGTTTTGCATGTGTTGTTTAGATATAATTTATCTATAGGCGTTTTCTGAGGTTATTAAGTTTGTATGTACATACAACTAAAGAAAAGGAATAACAGTTTTAATAAAAACCTATGACACTTACATAATCAAAATCCAATCAAATCATAATAGTGCGTCGCATTTTAGTTATGCATTGACAATGAAAACTTATTCCAATGTAATATGTTATTGGCACATACAGTAAATTCAATATTTTTTATTACTATTGGTAACAAAGAATTTCTATGTAAAAGTAATGTCTCCTGTTTAAGACTACGATGTACCTATACCCGCGTCAGCCTATAGGCTTTTTAATCTAAAAAAAGACGAGACGTAGTCTATTTGAGGCAAAAATAGCCTAGCGACTTCCTGGCTCGAAATGTTGCCAGACTAAAACATAAATAAACAGTTAAACTCACCTATTTTAGTCATTTAAGCGCAACTTGTTTCGGAGAGCCAAAGTCTAGATTAACAAACACTGAGTCCGACACTTTGCGGTGAAAAACGATTTGAGTATAACCGTTTATGTTTTAGTCTCAAATTTGTATAACTATTGTTTAAATTTAATCATGCCTGACTGTTACTATGTTATGAAATTATGTTTTAGACCTAAATTGTACACTAAAGGCCTCAAGAATAGTTATTACGTTGTGATCCTCCGATCTAATCATTTACTAATGTAGCGCACTGTACATGTACATATACACTATCAAAATGGTGTAACAAATGCTTGTGCTTAAAGAAAAATAAAAAGATATATTCCAATTTATGTTGTGGTTTTATTTGATTTTGCATGTTGTCCAGTCGCGGAAGTGGGATAAAATCTCAACATTCACTATTAGGCCGGGATTCCAGTGATCGGACTTATGGGTGCAAAACTACAACAAAACTTAATTAAAATTTCTGTATCCCGTTTTATTGCCTATTTCGGGATCTTGAACTTAGGTACAATGTTTGTGTGCGTAGATGTATGTACAGGGTGCTCGCGAGGAACTCGCAAGATTTTAATGCTGAATTCCTGAGCATATTTAGAGTATTTAATGTTGTATAAAATTTCCTGGATTCGGCTTGGGTCCAGAGATAATTAACCTTTATTCAGAAAAAGTTTTTCGACGTAACTCGTCTTAAAACTTCTTTTTGATTACGATGCTACCACATTGTGTTCTAATATTACCACACCTTTTGCCTGACAATCAAAAAATAAGAATAGACTTGACGAAAAAACCTGTCCCTAAAAAAACATTTAAAAAAATAATTTTAACAAATTGTTATGATAAAAAGTATTGGAAATGTTAAAAAGTAGGTATTAAAAAGTCAAAAAAAAAAAAAATATTTTTGTGGAATTTGACATTAGGTCTCATAATATTTTTTGTTTATTTTGATGTCTAGAATGCATAGTTAAAATCATGCGGTTTCCTCGCGAGCACCCTGTATATGTACGTGCTCTTTCATGTCCACTTGACAAGTTTTGTAAAAGTTTTGCGCCCAAAGTTCCGATCCTCAAGGATTACACCTGTAAGTTTTTTATTATTGAATAATACAAACATTAAATAATCAAGTTAAGTAGTTGTAAGGACGGAACTGTACTAAGGAATGAAATGGAGATATTCACATCTTAATAAAAGGTGAATAGGTAATAGGTACCTATCTCCCTCAGTAGTCTTTTGATAGGAAAGATCATATCGTGTGGCGATACAGGCACGTTTGATGAAAAATTCACGACATTCAAAAGGATACCTAATAGGGATCGTCGAGCCGGCATAACTCAATATTGATGATCAAAATATCAATGTATCATTGGGTAAGAACCCCAAGGTCTATTGGTGCTGTCACCTTAGGACGATACAAGCACCTTAGTATGTACCTATCTTATAAACGACGGTGACGAATCACTCCATCTTACGTCACCATTCTGCGAACTACTTATCCCCTCCTCGGACTCCTCGGAGATATAAAACAGGTAAGTACTTATTGTGCGAAAGCATGTTGGCAAAACCCTCCAAAATGTTTGCGTAAGTGTTTTTGGTGAGTCATTTATATGTATACATAACATATACACGCGCCTTGGGAGATCTGAATCAAACAGTTTAATATTAAAGAAAGACCAATAAGGAGTAAAGATATCCGATTATCATCATTTTCAGCTGTTTAAGTATTACACTACTGAACATAGGCCTCTCTTCTGGCTGCTTTCAGACGGGAGAAACGCAGGGTGTCCGTCCGATCAATGGGAGGACAATATTCAAAAGAGTGCGGGTCACGGGACTGAGACCAGTGGTGTACAGGAAGAGTGGCCTATGCTCGATACTTAAATCGTTTTAATTTTTGGTAATAAACGATACCTTACTGAGCACCTAGCAGGCTACGACACAATCGCACTACTGGATAAAGCCTTGTAAGGCCCAATGTACATTATGATAGAATACAAGAGAATTTGAACCTTCCATAAAATTAACAAAGTAGCATTTTTTCCTTTGTTTTATTGATTTGTTTTATATATTCTAAATTTCTGTTTCTTTCTTTCTATTTCTAGATTTGTATATATTTTAAGTAACAAAGTTAAATCTTATATAACAGCATATCGTTTTTTATCAATATTCAAGTCTTGATCCAAATCTAACTACTTACAACTTACAACCTTTTTGAAAAATGCGCAGATGGAAGCGAGCGTCGAGGGGATTTACAGCGCAGTGTGCACTCAGTAGCCGTACTTACCATGAGTTGGAAAGTAAAGGAAATGTTAGGTTTTACTCGATACGGAATGCATTCTATCCCGCTTGCATTGATATAATTGGAGCGAGCGCGATGGTAAGCTTTACATATCGAGTAAAACCTAACGTTAGCGATATGCGCCATTATTAGGCCATGCGCAATGCGCATACGTTGCGTAGAGCTCTTCACTAAAATCAGGGAAACGCTGGAATAGGCATAGTGGCATTTTAGTAAAATCGGGACACTTTGTCGTTAAGCTACAGTCCACCACCACAAGGGTGGAATTGGTTTGTATCTTAATACGATTTTTTAAGGATCTACTTACGTGCCGTTATGGCAAGCGACATAGTGACACGTTTTTACTAACCCGCTTACAAAATAGCGTTTCTATGCGTTACATGCCCTATAACAATTATATGAATAAAAAAGCTTTAACAAACAACAATTAAGTGGGTAATAGGTATACTCAATTGTTGTCAAGCCACTATAAAATTACTTAATTAAAAATAAAATTAAGTTATTTAGGTACCTACTTGACAATGTGTCATGATCATGAACTTATAACAGCGATAAAAACGCCGATTTGTTAAGATTATATAAACCAAACAATCCGTAATAATGCTAAAACAACTAACCTACTAATTAATAATACACGCATGAACCAATTGTAAAATGTGACATATCACTATCAGTATGAACTTGACCTAACGATTCTCTTTTAATGATAGCTTCACTGAAGAATCCGCTTTATAACGATTTTATGAAAAACTACAACAAGCAGCCAGTGTACTAGTAAATTATAAGTATCTGCAGACCTAGCCAAGATGCCATGCAATCGTATACTATAAGCGATACGTGTGGTGCCGGCAGTAAGAATACATTTGTCACCACCCCAAGTACCCCAACTTCTCCTGCGGGTGTCGTAACATTGTGTGTGTGTTTACCGGGCGGTAATACACAATGAATTTTAAACATTCGTATTCGCTAGGGTGCTAGGTTTTAGAACTTTGTAAGGCTTGTAGCCAAGTGTGTTCTGAAAATACTTGAGAAGATATCCGGATTTTTCAACATCATAGAATCCTCCATGCACAGAGAATTTACGAAACGGAAGGCATTTATTATTAAGCCGTGTGGTGACGGCAGTAAGAATACATTTGGCACCACCCCAACTCCTCCTGCGGGTGTCGTAAGAGTCGACTAAGGGATTGAAGTGTCACTGACCATTTGTTTGATAAGAGATTGATGATGGGCAGCAGCGTCATCATAGTGGATACATTACTGCGATCGCCAATCCGCTTGCCCAGCGTGGCGATTATGGGCATTTACCTCCTAATGCGTCTATACGCATAGTTAATAGGAGAGGCCTACGTCCAGCAGTGGACTATCACAGGCTGATGATGATGATTATGAAGGCATTTATTTATGTTAGTAGATAACATTCATACGAGTCAATTCAAACTTAACAATTTGAGTTAATACTTAGAACTTTACTTACCTACATACAAGTAAGACTTAGAAGGTTTTTAAATTAACATAAGACTGTAGTTCTCATGACTATCTCTACGAATTCCATGAGCAGTAAATAGGTATGATATGAGTTACTTGACCAAGTATTAGGTACTTTGTTTACAATCACAGATGCGCAACCTCGACCTATTTTCGAAAGAATTAGGAAATAAATAAGATAAATAAACATTAGCGTCTTTATAGTATTTTCATCATGCATCTACTTCTTGACAGTTACAGTAAATTAAATACATAGGTATAGACATGGCATGTAAAATAATCTATGATAGGTACTTAGTTTACGTTACTTGGTAGTGAAACTATCTAAAGTACGAATCTGCAAACCCCATTTCCTTGTATTCTGCAGTAATTATAAAATAAAAACTATTTATATTTATCAACTCGGTATCTTGCAAAATATCATGTTTACATTTCATGCCCACTGACATCACTCTTCACAAAAGATCTTACGCGCCATGTTTTACCATACAACACAAGTCTTTGTCCAGTGCTGCTATTTTAACAACATTCTCCAAAACCAGAACAAATATGAGGCCGATACCCGTTGAAATTATTCATAATCGTGGTTCAAACGTATATTGGTTTATAGTATATATGTAGCGGTCCAGTATAGTTCGCAACGCATGCGCGGATCTTATCATTCCACCTCAACTATGACCCGAGCACTTCTACGAAAGACTTCGCCGAAGTCGCGCGCAAGTGGACCTCATGTGTGTCACAAGAACTGAAGAAAATGTGCGTTAAATTTTGAACTGTGTTTGTGTTTTGAGGATTTAAATATGAAGCTGATAGTTTTGTGTCTGTGCGTTGGTCTACTTGGTCGTGTTAGCGGGCAGGACGGTGAGTTTCGGCGGTTTTTGCCAATTGTTTAAACATTGTTTATTTGTTAGTCATTGTATTGTAGTTGCTTGGAAAACAATAGACAGTTTAAGAATCGTGTTATTATTATAGGAAGTTTCAATACATTGACTGCTGGTAATACCTAAATACCCATGTGCGTTCAAATTTTGCGATTTGAATGTGAATGCATTTGAGCTAAACAAATGACATGAGTACCTACTTAAGTACTCTTATATACCTACTCAGTTATTCAAAATTTGTAATAGGTACCCACATGATCCATGGCCCCTCTTTATCTCTAAGTGAGGTATTTGAAAAGGTCTTTTTCATCGTGTTTTTGGGCTATTATTAGTTTACATAATAAATACATAGGTACATCGGTATTTGATGTTTCATAAGTTTCGTTGGTAGAATTAAAAATACCTATGCTTCTTATTTTACAGGATATTTTTTCTTCTAAAATCGTAATTTAATTGCGGGATGTCTTATCATATCAAATTCACACTCAACTCTCAAGCATTCCGCCTAAATATTATATCAATACGATGCCAAATAACATAGGTAACGTAAAAAACCTGAATAAAACCACCTAAACAATTTTGTCCTATACAAGAAAATGAGCAACGCTCATGTTACATCACTTTATACTGCGACCATATTAACATGGACGTCTAACGCCAGGACAAAAATGCCCCCAAAATCAATTGTTCAATTGTGCCAAGATTGGTTAAAAAATAATTTATTAATAATTTATTGGTTAAAGATTGGTTAGATTGGTGGAAAGCGCTATGTCCTACCAAGATGATCTTTGACAAATGTTTATAGAATATAGCCAATCAAAACTTTGATGGACCAATAACAACTATTTTTAAATGGCGGTTTAAGTTTTTATAGGTTGGCATTGAAACTCATTGCCGTGATGCATTAAAAAGGGGATGACACTTGTGAACCAAAATTCAGGACCGTTTTTGAAAGGCAATTTAGTATGGCGTGCGGCTTCCATATTTTATTTGTTCGTAGACTTTATAACTCTTTACCATTTGGAATACCTACCTAGGTACTTATACGTTAAAGCACAAACAAGCTACAAATCATGATCGACAGTTTATCTCTAGTATTTATATAAGACAGGTCATCAGGTCGTGGGTTTAGATCCGACACTGATCGATTAGGGCTAAGTTTGAGACCTAACCTGATCTAGACTTAGTGACCTGATTCTGCTTGATTTTGAGTGAGAATAGAGCTTCTCCAAAAATATGTGTCTATTTTCACCTAGGGCAGTGCAGTCACCGTGAATAGTGAATAGATATTATCACCCGAAGTCGGCAAAATTATCGGACACAACTTTTAATTAGAGCGACGCGACGTAAGGGCGTAGTCACATATTTTTGCAATCTTCGTGTTATGTATAAGATACTATTGACGGTGACTGTTATCTAGAACAAGTAGGGGAGAACTCACTACCTAGTTGGCAAAAAAAGCGTTTTTTTACAATTCTTATTTATTTCACGACATACAAAAAGTCTGCACGGTGAAGAACTAAGTAGAAAACAGTTTTGAATTATTTTTGCTAAAATTACTCCTTAGGTATTTCATTCCAAATCGCTCCGAAACTTTAATCTACAGTTTCCCGATAACCTCGCTGTCCTCACACTTCAAATGTGAGTGAGTTCAGTAAAACGTCCCACAACGTCGTTTGCCATAAAGCCGCTTTGTCAGTTTATTCATATGAAGATACAAGGAAATCTCGTCTTTATGGTAAGCGACAAAGTAGGACGTTTTACTAAAAACTAACACAAATATTGTTCATCGGTACGCAGTACCGAATACCATTTTATATATCTCCAATCAAGGAAAAAATACGAGACATCAGACAACTTAATAATCTTAAGATAGATTACAAAAACAAAATGATTCATCATCAGAAGGACATATTACCGATGTTTATTCAAACATGGACTCTGACGATGCTGGTCACGAACACACATGTGTCCTCGTCACCTGCCGGAATTGCCAGACTAAATTATGAGGTGTCTGCAGGGTCGCATTTTATAAAGTTACAATTTACAATTTCGCTATTTGCCTCTCTAACGCACGCACATATTGGCTAGAAAGAGAGGCAAACAGCGAAATTGTAAATTGTAACTTTATAAAATGCGACCCTGGTCTTTTAGAAAAATAGGTATAGCGCATAGGTATTTTAATAGACCAGGTAGCTGATTTACTACAGGTACTTTTACGGTATAGGTACCAACCTAAGTTATATCTAAGAACACACCTACATATTTCCATTTTAACAAAAGTATCTGTGAACTAATTAAAAGGATGAGTACAAATATTGCTTGAATGGTAATTTAAATTCCTATAGAATACATACCTACATAATAAAAAACAATTTGACACACTAATAACATTTACAAGTACGTACAATATTGGTCGCCGAGGTTCGAACCTTGCGCTGATGATACATGTGAGCATATTAATTGTGCCATTTGCTGTAGAGTCTTTGAAACCATGGTGTGTTTTATTGAACCACAAATGTCAAATATGAAAATGGAGACACTTATATGGACGGTAAGCTACAAAACCCTACACCCCAAACGCTCTTGACCAGTTTTTTAAACTTTGTGAGGATAATATTTTCTTCGGTTATCGCGAGAGTTATTCATAAAAAAAACTATTTAAATTTTAACGGATTAAATAAATCGCGTATATTAATTAATTTATTATGGCCCGACGTTTCGAAGGATTTTAATTAAATTAAGTGTGCTATGATAAAATATCTCTATGAAGAGTAGGTATACTCGTAATAAAATCCCATTTACTGTGGCCGCTCAGTTCCAAGGGAAACTCTTACAATGTCGGGGAGTGTTGGGGTCCTTGGTGTCGACATTTCCAGTGAAGTTCAATCCACAGTTACCTTGAAGGGAACGAGGGCTAAAAATTATATTGAGTAAGTGTACCTGTCTGGTACTCAATAAACCGAGGTATTACTTAAGTCCGGGCCGAGACTGCTTCTATGTAAAGGCGTGTTCGAATATTTTTGATCGCTACGGACGCTACGATATATCTGGCAGCTGCTGCTGTTGGCAGCTGTACAAATCGCAAGTCATAGCAATCATGCCTATCGTCGGGGATTGTGCTATATTGCGTATATAACACATAACACATGTCAAAAGCTTCAAACTTCAAAATTTTTATTGCCACGAAAAGAAAAACTTTCTACTAGGTAATACATAAAATGAACTTAACTAAGCTTACTATCTAATAAGTATAAACTTAAACTTAAAATAAATATTTTGTGAAGTCTCAGTCTCAGCATGTGCTGCGCAGGACGCTCAGCACATAATAGCATAAGATTCTTATTTCAAACATATTGGAATCTAATCTTTATCTACATGTGTTAGTTACGCGGTATTGCACTATCCCCGACGCAGTACATACATGCCTTTGGACGGGTGCTACGGCATACCAGTATTTGTACCTACTTGTATTGTGCAATAAAGTTTAAATAAATAAATAGGTCCTTTTGCTTGACTCTACATATCTTGCCCTACTTGTCTGAAAATATGATGTCTGACGAACGTTCCCAAGATTTATCTTACCCCACTTTCCTTGCTGTAGCTAAAACTACTTAAATATAATATAAAGCGGTCGTTTGACCCGCTCGCACCCATAGTAACTTAAGACAATCGGATCAACGTCTAAGCTCTTAAGAACGCAAACAACTAGGTAGGTAATTGAAGAAGGTTCTAAAGTCATGATATTAATACAGGAATGTGTGCTCTTTCCAAATGAAGTGCTAAATGGGGCCACAGTTATATATTTTTTAAATTGTTATATTGAACTGCGTTTACACACTATGATAGTCCACTGCTGGACGCAGGCCTCTCCTATTAACTATGCGTAGCATAAGGAGGTAAATACCCATAATCGCCACGCTGGGCAAGCTGATTGGCGATCGCAGTAATGTGTCCACTGTGATGACACTGTGTGTGTGATGCAATTTTTTATCAAAGAATGGTAAGTGACACTTTAGTCCCTTAGTCGACTCTTACGACACCCGCGGGAGGAGTCGGGGTGGTGACAAATGTATTCTTACTGCCTTCACCACACGGCATCACGGCAGATGCAATGCGATGCCCATTAATCGCAACGCTGGGCAAGCGGGATGGCGATCGCAGTAGTGTGTCCACCATTATGATGCTGCTGCCCATCTTCAATCTTCTATAAATATTCAGTGCCACTTGACTTACATCCCTTAAGTTGCAAGTTTTGAAACAAAGTTATTGGCAGGAAAGAGATGCAGATATTTACCAGTCACTCTTACCTATAGTTGCGTCTCAAAATTTGCAAGTGTAAATTCAGTATTAGTCCACTTTTAGGGTGCAGCTCCACTGATGCGGAGCGGAGCGAAGCTATGGGAGCTCGGCCAATGAGACCGGATCACAGTGCTTCGAATTTTGAATTTGAAGAATGTAATTGGTAAATTTTGCACAGCTCCGCTCCGCTCCGCGTCAGTGGCCGCACCCTTACAATAACCACGGAAGATTTGGGGTGACGTGTATTATAATTTATAATGAACGTTAATGTAACTGAGGGACAATTTATATATAATTCAGTCAGCGGTGTAGGGTTAGAACCGGAAGTAGTTTTAATACCTAGACGATTCGAAAGAGTTTGTTGCTATTCCAATTTGAATAAAGAATTATTTGACTTTGAATTATTTTTTACCAGAGAGTATCCAATACACCAAAGACTACGAACAAATAAAACATGAAAGCCGCACGCCATACTAAATTGCCTTTAAAAACGGTCCTGAATTTGAGTTGACAAGTGTCACCACCTCTTCATTGCATCACGGTAATTAATTTCAATGTCAACCTATACCACCACAAACTTAAACCACCGTTTAAAAATAGTTGTGATTGGTCCATCAAAGTTTTGATTGGCTATATTCCATAAACATTTGTCAAAGACGTTGCGCCAAAATTATGCGTGGTGTTTAGAAAAGCGTTATGTCCTGCCCATCTTGGCACAATTGAACAATTATTTTTGAGCTGGCGTTAGACGTCCATGTTATATATGGTCGCAGACCAAAGATCACACACGAAGCATCTCAATGCCTACACACTAAGTATTTTCACGAAATTTAAATTAAACGCATAATAGCTATTAACACAGAGTGGTTTTATTATCCTTCAAATTGTAGGAACATAAAGTTCATCCCATCTTGGTAATCTTAGACCACACATAAGTATGTATTTCGGGATGTCCGAATAAAAATATAATAGGTTCTAAGTGTCTTGAATGAATAGTACCTATTTGTCTAAAATTAACTAAAAGTTTATTAGTTAGGCGCCATATTTCGACGTTTTTGCCTGAATTAGTTACAAGAACTTACTAAAGTAGTATGATAGTAAAGGTGCATTCAGACCAAAAGAGCATTCGCTGTTCTATCCCCCGCTCTAAGAAATCAACCAATCACGTTTTGTGTAACGATCGAATTTCGTAGAGTGGGAGATTAGAATAGCGAATGTTCGCTTGGTCTGAATGCACCTTTAGACATCAATAATCTTTAAATAACAAGAAAAAAACCGGCCAAGTGCGAGTCGGACTCGCGCGCGAAGGGTTCCGTACCATTATCAATTTATCATTAAAAAAATACAGTTAAATCAACTCTACCTCAAAAACTATAAGAGATAATTTAATCAAACCAAAAATCGTTGATAGAGTTTATTAATGTGCGTAACATATATTTTTTTTAGAATTTTATATCGCGTAGATTAAAAAATAGAGGGGGGGACACATTTTTCAGACTTTGAGAGCTGATATCTCGAAAACGATTTGCTTAAATAAAAATAAGATTTATAAACCTTTATATCATTTTCAAACACCTTTCTATTAATACCGCACACGCTTATATACAACTAAAAAAATTTTTCTATCCCTCAGTTACATGTATGGAGGGCCCCCACCCCAATGTTTTTTTTTTACAATTTAGTATCATAATCCTGTAGCGGTTCATACAACACATATTCTTACCAAATTTTGTTACTGTAGCATTTATAGTTTCCGAGTAAATCGGCTGTGACAGACGGACAGACGGACAGACGGACATGACGAATCTATAAGGGTTCCGTTTTTGCCATTTTGGCTACGGAACCCTAAAAAACAGCTTTCACCGATTTCTCCAAGATTTCAGCATCAGACCCCCCAACTTGATGCCAACGGGACCATAATTGAAAATGCATTCAAGATTCACGGAGATATCGAGTAACGAAAATACAAAAAAACAGTCGAATTTAAGTCGAGACCTCTTTTTTTGAAGTCGGTTTTTTGAAGTAGATAACATTGATTAAGGAAACTTTCAAAAGCATTTGAAAGTTTCCTTAATCAATGTTATCTACTTAGGTAGTTCTGTGAATTAACAAGTTTTTGCTTCATTATAATTTGATACGAGGAATCACTTAGATAAGTCGTCGCTTAAGTTTTTTGCCCTTGTCCCAATAAGTGAGGAAAATACTTACACTATGACTATACAGCTCGTAGAAGTGTATTTACCTACTCATGTGTAAATAAGTAAATATTGTGTTACCCAATGTACTACAAGTTGTAGAACATTCTCAAAATTGCGGGAATTTACTCGGAAATTTCCGAGAATTTTCATGAGAATTAAAGAGTTAAGCTAGTTCACATTGAAAATGTTTCCACGAGAACTTATAAAAAAGAGTTATGAAGAATATTATATTTCACAATTCAGTAAACAAGGCATAAAATATACCTTAAAAGGCATGTATATACAACGGTTTTGGCATGATTAGATTGTTTGTAAAATTCAAATTGCCGAGAACATTCTCTATAGAAGTTTCGCAACTCATGAAACTTCTCCTCGGTACATTGCTAATTGTGTAGCATACAATATCATTCTTTTAAGATCAACCTCATCCGATCTGTCTATTTCTATTCTATGAAAAATGACACGGGGCTCGTATTCTTTGACCACGCCACGCCACGAGTGTAGATGCTCTAAGGAATTGCTGATTACATTGTTTTCTTTAGTTGTAGGTCCCACCCTGTATAAGTAGGTGCTTACACAAATGCCATCCACAATTTCGCCTTCATCGCAAATGCTAATAAAACAACCCTGCTCGGAACTCGGAAGTCATTAATTCTAAATGCCAGCAGCACCTAGACTATGTATTCTTTTTTAAGTAGGTACTATAGGTACATAATGTAAGGTAGTATATGCAACATTAAAATCCTACTTAGGTACTCATACATAAACTTGTAACGTTTATATTTAAGAGAGGGCTACTCAATGTATTTTAGCAGTTTTAGCAGTAAGCATATATTCAGCTTCGCACTAAGTAAATCATCATCATCATCATCATCAGCCTATGATAGTCCACTGCTGGACGTAGGCCTCTCCTATTAACTATGCGTATAAACGCATTAGGAGGTAAATACCCATAATCGCCACGCTGGGCAAGCGGGATTATCAAATAATGGTCAGTCACTTCAATCCCTTATAGTCGACTCTTACGACACCCGCAGGAGGAGTTGGGGTGGTGACAAAAAGTTATTTTATAAAATAAATGTGTGTAAAAAGTCCCGTGGGTGTAATAAGAGTCGGCTATGGGGTTGGAGTGTCACTGACCATTTACACCTTTGTTTTATACTATTGACGAATTAGGCTGATGATTATTGCTAGGTTTACAAGGGCGTAGTACTTGTCATTAGTGTACTCGTACGTGGTTAGAGACTTGTATGCACAGTGACAAGTGGCAAGTAACTGTCTACACATTGGTGAAAATAAATGGTATTAGTTCACAAGATCTCGCCATGGATTATAGCCGCCGACTAGTGTTAAACTCGGAAAACAATGTAAACAATACACTACCACCGTTTAACCTAATAACTAAGTAATCAGAATGCACTTGTCGTATATGTTTACACCACTCGACAAGTGACAAGTATTAGTAGATTTTAGCTGGGGGTAGATGCTTGCCTCTTAGTAATCAGGACCAACATCTAATCACTTGTACTTGCAGTTATTTATACTCATACTAAGCACTTGTACAACATGTTTACACACATCTGACAAGTGTAAGTGACAAGTTTTGGCCATTTCGAGACAAAATTTCATGTTTACTGTTTTGTTTTGTTTTTGTTTGTACTGTGTTCTTGTCTCGAATAAACGTTTTTCTTTCTTTCTTTCTTTACAAGTACTAAGCATTAGCTACTAAGCCCGTGTAAACCTAGCATTATTCTGATGTGATATAAATTACTTATTGTAAACATTATGGCAACATTTAAGACCGTATCTGACCCGGACCTGAATGAATCATAGCATTAATTAAGTAAAATGTTTACAAATGATCTAAGGCAAGGTCTACCAGTGTCCACTGTCATTACCTACGGTAATTCATATCTGCATCACAAAGTGGTCATCCTTTTAGACACGTGACAATGTTATAAATAGCAATTACCGTCGAGTCTCGTATCTAGACTTCTAGACCTATATTTATTACCTAGTGTGAAAAGTTGAAGTTCCCGCCTTATTTTTAGGGCAGCTGAGCAATGAGCTACATACTAATCACGCCGAGAAAGTGGTAGAATGAATTGAAAAAAAAACATTATTTTTCAGTTACCTCACCTAGTATGAAGTGAGAATGATTTTTTCAAAGAAAATAAATCGTCGGTTGACAACCAAAACTCACTAAGTAACAAATACCTACTTGAAATAGAAATCGTATCTCAGTTCTAATTCAATACTGACATAAGAGGTTGTTAAAAGTAGTGACAGTTTTTATAGTGAGTTTTGGTTGTCAGCCGACGAAATAGCAGTTTGCAATAGAAAAAGGGCCGTGTGGTGACGGCAGTAAAAATACATTTGTCACCACCCCAACTCCTCCTGCGGGTGTCGTAAGAGTCGACTAAGGGATTGAAGTGTCACTGACACACATTAGTGATTTCATAAAAGATTGATGATGGGCAGCAGTGTCATCATAGTGCACACATTACTGCGATCGCCAATCCGCTTGCCCAGCGTGGCGATTATGGGCATTTACCTCCTAATGCGTCTATACGCATAGTTAATAGGAGAGGCCTACGTCTAGCAGTAGACTATCATAGGCTGATGATGATGATGAATAGAAAAAGGTGAACGTTTAGGTTACAAAATTGTTTACT